>VZSV01000086.1:186880-205297 GCA_013398735.1 Nothocercus julius
ACCTTTTTATCTGGAAGGCATTTCCTTTCAGCCCTCAATGCCTCTGGTTTCCAGCATTAAGATGTTAGTCTGCTCTTGGGAAGATCCCAGAAGAGACATGAGTTGACTGTCTGCTAGGGCTGTCGTGGCAATCTATGGACCTGCTGTGTGACACAATGAGCAGTAAAAGGCTCATCATGAAGGCAGAAAATCCTCTGAGAGATGTAAATAGCTGTGACATTGGTTAAGAAGCAGCCACGTGCCAAGTGTGTGTGGTTGAAGAGGTTCCCCAAAAAGCAATCCTTATAGTCACAAGAGAAGACTGTCAGCAGGAGATGTGAGGAAGCTGCTTTGCTCATAGAAACTTCTCCTGTGTGGTGCTTCAGGGAGAATTCCTGGAGCATCTGGTGGCTTGAGGTAGGGCGAGCACCCTTGCCTGGACAGCGAGGGGTCATGAGAAGAGAAGGAAAACATCAGGATGTTATATTAAAAGCACATCTGTGCACAGTCTGGAATGGTAAATACATTTTCAGACTCCCCTCATAAAGCTCCAGTGTTTAAAAGTGCTGATAAAGTGCATTCCAATGTCGTTAAAGTATTGCAGTGCGCCACACACACTATGCAGTGTTTATACGAGAGACGGCCAATGCTGCGAAGATCGGTCAGATGAATGGGCTCAGACGTGTGAAGGGGAAGGTTTTTGTGGATTGTCACCAGAAAACAGGGTCCAGCTGGCTTTTGCTGCCCTGGCCCTCAAAATCCTGGGACTCTCAACCACACTGTCCCTGGGACGGGCCGTGATGTTGCTGAAGGGGAGTGAGCAGGGCTCAGCACTCTTCATTGCCATCCGGCCCTACCTGGCATTTTCTGTATAGGATCCTGAGGTTGGTAACCACAGTCCCTTTCTGCATGGGAGCTGCTCAAACGTTTTTGGTTGGTGATCCTTTCAGTCCTGCTTTCTGTTCTTCTTACAGGCTTATGAAGGCTCTTTGTGCCACTGTTTTTGGAATGGCTCCCTTTCTTTTTCCTCAGATCTCCCTCTCTTTGTGCAGTCAGGAGCCTTAGGCTGGGGGCTAACGCCATTAAGAAGAGTTATTTTCTTTCTCCTGGCCCACAGAGGGACATCCACTCTATCCACCATTCAAGAAAAGTTCCCTATTAAAGCTGTTTGTCCTGAATTTCCTCAGAATAAGGGAGTTCTTTTACGGCAGTTTGAAAAAGAAGTTTGAAAACCCCGTTTGCATCACAAAGTATGAGGTGAAGATGGATGCTTTGGAAACCAACCATGGAGATGGTCCAGTGCCTTTCTGAAAATGGGCCGTGTTCTGGCTTTAGTGGAAGCTGTGATTTGTTACAAACCTCAACAGCTTGCACAGAGCAATATGAGGGCCTGGCAAGGCAGGCTGAAGAGGTTATCACTTAGAAAAGCATTTCAGATTTGCAATGCCTTGGATCATGCAGTGTTGCAAGGCATTTCTTGCTATTACTGGTCTTTGACTGACCAGTTAAGCACCCTTATATTAAATGGCTTAAAAATTGATGGAGCTAGAATACGGAGAGAGCAATAGATTTGGAGAAAGGCACTGAAGGTGATTATGTTGGCAGAAGGGATAGGAGAGTGTGCCAGGTGTAAGGGGCAGCACCAGGGATGGCCAAAGATGGAGAGGGAACAGGCTGTGAAGGAAATGGTGTAATGTCTTGGTCTACGCTGAGAGGAAGGAGTGAGACGTGATGAAGGCAGAGTTCAGAGTCAAACAGAAGCCAGTAAGGGAAAAGTTACAGACACAGAAGATGGCTGGGACACAGCAGTTCCTTGTGATGTAAGAAGAAAAAGAGCAGGAAAAACACTAAAAAATAGTGTGTTTATGAGGTCTGATTTCCCAGGTCTGATGTAAGTGGAGGGCTCTGTGCTTTTGATATACCTCTCTAGGGACTTATAACTTTAAGTCTTGCACCCCTGGAGCATACTTACTAGCTGTTGACATTTGTCATGCCGTTGTGTCCTTAATGCCACCACGCCACCTGCCCAAGTTCACTAACACGTCTACTCCTATGAAGTGTATGAATCGTAACTTCCATACCACGACTTTCTGCAAGATGCGGTTCCAGAAATAGCATCCTGTAAGCCAAGAGACATGGCTTTGTCCTTATAATGGCGGGGGGCCCAAAGAGAGCGAAGATAGAGGGAATGTAAAGAAAACAGTCCATCCACCCTACTGTACACATGAAGAAAAGAAATTGCAGGATCCAACTTTGCACTTGGAATTTTTTTATTTCTCAGTTGATACTAATGCAAATTCAGAGCTTGGTGAAACTTGGAAATGGATCCTCTGTTGGTGACATAATCCTTGTGCCACAGAAATGTATCTACTGGTGCTTAAACTAGGCTAATTAAGAAGAAGAATTGTATTAAAACCAGTATTTGGTATGGTTTGGTATTTAATACAATACTTTAAAATGAGCTTTTAGTGTTCCCTAGTACAATTCTTTTTCCTTTGCCTCCATTTGTCCTTAGAATTCCCAGTGTAGTCTTGTTGTACCTAAGGCTAACTTACTCATAAGTTTGTATGCACTTTTTTCTTATTATAAATTACGCAAGGAGTAACTTCAGAGGTGAGGAATGTCCCTAGCAAAGGTGAGGTTGTTGGAGCATATGGACTTCATTCTCCTTCAGTCACACGCTGTTGTTTGTGTTCCCTGTTTGGGTACTCTGCGTTATCTCCATGGTAAATAACCTTAGTTCAGTCCTAATGCGTACCCTTACTTTTGCTCAATCACTCTCACAGGTATCCATTAGGAGCAGACCTCTGTTTGTATGAATATTGCCTTTTATTAAAAAGGTCAGAATAGTCTGATTAGGAACCAAAGGTGAAATCTGGGCCCTTGTGAAACTGAAGCACAGCTGCCATGGGTGTTTTGCATAATGTTTGTTCTGAAGACACTGCTTTGACTCAGTGCCATGGAGACAAAAGATGCTCTTTCTCTGGGTGTAGGACATGTTATTTATAGCACTCATTCTGATTTCCATAGGATAAATACATTCCTATTCAGCTTCTTGGAGTTCATTGATTATATCTGCTTTCCTAAGCTTGTCTTTCTCTCATACACTGCAGCAAGACAGAAAATCTGTGGTGTCGTTGTGGCCATTTCTGTCTAAACTTGCCTTTCTCCTGATGTATAAGTAGAGATTTAGTATAGTCCCATCAGGGATGGAATTAGTACTTCAAATTCACCTGCCAAAAACAATGGAAAAGAAAAAGAGGTAGGAAAAAAATGAAAAAGAGATATGAAAGGCAAAATTTTTCTTTCCTTTAATAGCTGCTATTTAAGTCCCCTTCCTCACATCTAATTTTTCTTCTGCTAGCTTAAAAGCAATTCAAGTGCATTATGTGAAATTATCCAGTAAAAGTTCCCCGTTTGCCAGATGCACAGCTGGGTAAAACTCACAGAAGATTTTTGGAAGGTCACTTGTTTGCCCTCTCAATGTCTCCTTCGTACACAAGCAGTCTTTCTTCTGCTATCCTAATTAAGGTCTTAGCTGAGTACAGCTTTTGATAAAATTCTCACCTAAATTTCTTAACTCAATTTTGGTTGTTGCAGAGAGGATACTTGAATCGGAAGAGGTGATCAGAGAGAGAGAAATATTAGAAGTCATTCTAATTTAATTCCAGACAGATTTTAGTTAGCAGATTATTGTCACATGCATTTCATAAAATGTTCTCCTAATAAACTGTGAGTCTTTTCAGTGAAGGACTGTGGTTAGATTGAAATGCTGGCAGTTTCTGCAGCATTTGCAATTCTTTGGAAATTGGGAAATGGTAAAAGAGGCAGGTGAAAACTGTGTTCTCCTTGCTGCAGCTATCGAGGACATTTCAGGCGTCAGGGAAGGAGGCAATCTGCAGATGCAGGGTAGGAGATCTCATCGGGAGTTTTCTGCATGAAGCATGAAGGTCTAGTTTTGGTGAGTTTGGTGTGAAATTAGTCCACATTTTCCCAGACCATAGATGGCCTTGAAAGCCAGAGATATAGCTTTGTGTTTTCCTGTGATGTCTTTCATGTTATGCAGTGTCATTTCCAGCGAAGCTGACCAACGTCTGGATTATAAATCCCTCCTTGAAGGCTTCCTGTATGGTTTCAGAGGTACTGCTACTTCGATTTTGTCTTTTGCTAGACAAATCATTTCCCATGTTCAGGAGCAGTCTAGGCGAGTATGAGTTGCACACACACCAAGGGGAAAGGGTGGAATAAACATGGAGCTACGTGAGAAGTCAAGTCCTGTTTCTGAACATGCATCTGCCTCTTGAGAGCACCCAAGTAGTTGTGTGCCTCTGTTCCTTAGGCTTCTGAGTGACCATCTCCTATTGACCGCAGCGAGGCAGAGAGGACTGGAGTCCACTGGAGATGCAGGCAGTGTAATTATTTTAAGTACCTTTATAATGTTACTTTGCAATGAAATCTTAAACGACAAATAAAGTCATTGCAGACCTCCCTGCCCTTGTCAACCAGCACAGACTGGTGCTCCTGGGGATTAAATCAAGGACAATCTGGGCCCCTCTGTTTAAAGCAGATTCATTGTTTTCTTGTCCAATCTGAACAAACGTTTGGGGGAGTGAACATTAGCACCATCTGATGCTTCATTCCTTTGCTGCTCTCAGACATTGCTCTGTCCATCTGATATTGAAAGGACCCAGAAGATAAATGGCCAATGCCAGGGGGAAGTAGTTGGTCTCCAGTGATACAGAAAAAAAGCACAATGCCAACTCCACATATGGAAAAAACCCCACCACTTTTATGCCATAATCAGGTTTCTAATGGGAGCAGGAAAAATATGCAAATTACTTCCTCAGCAACCATGTAGAAATAAAAACATAGCAACTCTGCAACTGGAGGAGGCTTTCTAGATTATTAATCCTGTAGAATTTTGTTCCTAGAAACTGCGAATACCCATTCCTTCCTGAGTACTAGGCAGCGGGCCATGTTCATAACTGGTATCAATCAGTAACAGTTCCATTCATTTTGATGTACCAGATTTAGCCCATCTGGAATTTAATTTGTCTTTCTGACAAGATTTGAGCGCTCATTTTGACATGTTCAGAATCTTAGACTGCCAGTATTTTTTTTTTCCCTTGGCAAACCTCTTCTGTGCTAGTAGAAGTTCTTTTATTTTTTTATTTTATTTTTTTTTTACCCTTTATATCATGCACAGACATCCTCTGAAGGGCCCTGGGACTGGTTGTGATGATCTAATATATTCTGGGAGCTCTTCCACTCACCAGGGTGGCATCTGGGATGTGGGGAGATGGGCTCTGCCTGCCTGTCCTCTGACCACTGGAAAATATCTCATTTTTTTCCATATAGTTCATGCTGAACCACCTCTCTGCTCTCATCTGTCCCTTTTTTCCCTGCTCCTTCACAGAATGGATGAGGCTGGGAGGGACCTCTAGAGATCATCTAGTTCAACCCCTCTGCTCAAGCAGGGACACCTAGAGCACATTACCTTGCTAGCTTACCTCGTTACCTGCTATTCTACTGTTAGGCTCCATTCGCCCTGCTGCTCCTCAGGATTTTGTTATTATAAATTGAATTTGGAAATAGAAATTGGAAATGGAAATCACTCATACTAAGATTGCAACAAGGAGGGTTTGCCTCAGGCTCTTAAATACAGAGTTGGAAATAAGAGCCATTCTCCACTAATGCAAATTTCTGGGACATGTCTCCAAGGAAAGGATTGTCTGGCTATCTCCTGGAGGTGAGGCTCATCAGCTAAAAGTTCTATGTGCTGATGGTCTGGAAAAAAAATGAGTAGTTGTTGCTGGCATTGTGATAATTCAGAGCTCAGAGAATGTTAAACAAATACAGTACTGTTCAATAACCCTATTTCAAGTAGAAGGGAGCAAACTTTGCTACGCAGTGAGATTAAAGGTAACCCTAAATGTGGCCTGAAAGCAAATCCAGTTGTTTGTCTCAGTTATGAGCAAGGCAGTGAAGTAAGTGTTAAGGCAAAATCAGGTGGGACAGTGATAATGAGGCTGTAGGTGCAGAAATCACCACATTCATGAGAGGAGCCAATTTCAGAGTTGAGTGCACTTATGTTGGTGGTGAGGGGATAGGAGAAAGCTAATCTCCAGCCCAGAGCACAAAAATTTTTGCATTGCAAATCCAGTAGCAAGGGTGGCTTGTGAGTTTATCAAACTGGGAGAAAGCAGGTTATGACAGAAGGAATAGGAGAGATCTGTGTTGAAGAAAGGGAAAGGGAAGGACTGGAGCCTATCAGTCTGATCCCAATCACATGGGTATAAATGAATGTTCAGGTGACAAAAATGAAGCATGGAGATAAATAGGAAATTGAAGAGAATGCAGCCTTGGTTTACTGAAGGCATCTTGTGCCTTATGAAGCTGATATATTTGATAAAATAATGGATTTTTCTAGACACAGATTAGATCTATGGTATTTCATAGCTGGATTTAGTGAAGTAATTGATATGGTGCCTGGTGAAAAATGACAAGTTGAGCTGAAAGAGAGGAGAATCATGCAAGAATGGCTGGAGGGGGACAGGGAATATAAAAGTTCCTGGGAAAGTTGCTCAAGGGTTGGCCTTGGGATCAGCTCCTGTTAGTTAAGAGTGAGCCAGTGACTCCTTGGACAGTATGATCTGGGGACATGTCACTGAGATCCAGGAAGAGATGCGTGTTTTAAGTCAAAGGGTTTTCTATTGTAAGGGACCAGCTCTCTAGTTAGGATGGATAGGGGAAAAGAGAAGCCCATGTATACTTGTGGTTATTGTGGTCTTGAAATATTAGGATGTCTGGTTTGAAGAACAGGGGTGGCTGGAGCTGTAGACAGCAAAAATGGTAAGAGCGGACAGAAGAGATGGATTTGCTTAGTAGAGTTCAGACTGTGTGCGGGGGGAAAAAAGACTAGAGACAGGAAAGAATTCACAGTGTCAGCAAAGGACAAGGGTGTCTACCTAGTCCACAGTAGCTTTTCTCTTGATTGTTCACTTGGAAGAAATGCACACGGGCAATGAAGAAAACAAACCAGCACATCACCTGGGGAACCTGTGGTCCAGAAGAGACAAGTCCAAAGTATCCAAAAGGTCTCCAAACATCCAAAGTTACTGAGGAAAAGAAACAAGCTGCAACAGTAGATATCTATGTTGAATGTTATGGACCATTTTTAATGTAATTCCTAGTTTTGGGGGTTTTTGAGACCTGTTTACACAGCTGTCAGAAAAGGCCATCAGGTAGCTCTGGTGGCCTTTTAAACTCCTTCCATGCCTCCCTGATTCTGCCATTAATGTTTGTGCATCCTGCTTGAGCGATTGTCTTCACCGGCTATATCAACAGGACTGGATGCTGATGCTAATGAGACTGTCTGAATAATGTGATGGTTGGTTTTTGGGCCACCTCTTGGAAGGCTTGACTCCTAAGAAGTCATCCCTGTGTTTTGGTAAGTGTTTCTCCTGAGGGTTTTCCCTGTGATCCAAGCATCCTTTCAGCTGCCAGCCCCGGTTCTCTCACAGGGACTTCCTTACATCAAACATGTTTGTTCCAGTAGTTTTGCCTTTCCTGAGTTGAATAGAATAAATTAAAAGAGAATTTATACAAAGCATTTTTAAAAACTTTGGGGTTTTTTTTCTTGTTTTTTTGTAAAGTCTCCTTGAAGTGACAGAAAACTAATATATGATTCTGGGCACGTTGGGAAAAAATTACTCCCATGGTTGTCTTTGCATCTAAGGAAGTCTGGATTAATGATTCCTGCCATTACGGAGAATGTTTTCAGGCTACAAGTGCATATTTTCCTTTTATATTTAGCAAGTTTATTTTACACTTACATGATGCTTTTCATCCTGAAGGATGCCAAGACACTTTGTTAACTACATGGGCTCCGAGAGACCATGTCTGTGTGCTGGTCCTACAGAGTACAGAGTCCCAAATGAGATCCCTCACATGGAGGACGCTGTCCTTGAGTGGACAACCCTGGTGCAGCAATGCCTAAAATGTGTTATATTAGAAAGGAAGCTTGAAAATATCACAGCGAATCATTCTTTATTGGTGTAGAAATATTTACGGTGATGATGTTCCCTACAGCTTGTGAGAGGTGAGTGTGTCTGTTTAAGGCCTGCGGGCTCCAAGTTCCTCTGAGTATCCTCATTCCTTAATGGTGATAGCTAAATCCATATCTGAGCTGGTGCTATAATTTATTGCAGGTAATCTCTTCTCTCCCCTTTGGGTATTCCCATGCTCAGTTATACCTTTGCTGTCAAAGCCAGGACTTCCTTAAACTCTCTTCTTTCTTTGTTAAATTCACAGCTTTGGTAATTTACTGATATTCTGGAATTTGGCCCTGTTTTCCACCCTGCGGACTTGCAAGGCAGCAACATCATTTAAGCGCCATATGTTTCTCGACAAAGTCAGGTTTCACATCCAACCTAAACAGTTTAATATTATCAAAAGCTGAAGCTCACTGCAGCAATAACAATCTCTGCTTCCTTTCCCTGCATTGTATAACAAGAGGAAGAAAGCTCTCAAACTGAGCAAGCTCTTGTGATCTTGAGCAGGGACTGCAGGGCTGGAGAAAAGTCTTTGTTACACCCTCATTATGCTCACAGGACAGCGAGTGTCCACCTGGACTGTAAAGGAAGTGCAAACTCAGCTCTGGTTTCAATTAGGATGCCTTAAAAACACAGACCAGGCTTAGTTCCTATTGTTGCCATATATAATTAATTTATTTGATGTTTAAAGTTTAATGAGCAAATGCTACATGCCTCCAAGCTGCAAAACATTTGATTTTTGCTATTGTTTAATGTATATTTAACTTCTTTTCTGAGGGGCTTGGATTGCAGCCCCCACCAAATTTGATCCATGCAAATATTTTCTGGTGGAGTTAATGTATTCAGCATGAGGAGCAGAGGAAGGCTGGGTGGGGACAGGGGATTTGGGCTGGGTGTTCATTCCTCAAGCCTCACTGGTGATATAGCGATTAGAAAAGAATAAGTCTTCAACTTCCCCACTTAACAGACTATGAGGTCTCTGTAGATGATGAGTAATGTTGCATGGAATAGATGCCAAAATGGAACAAGAGCCCAGAGACAACTTTTGTTGCAGTACCTTGTAGCAATCTGTAATGATTATCCTCCTTGTGCAATGATGCTATCAGTTGGCCAAGGACCTTGCACTCAGTCAGGGCCATCATCATCCCAAATGCTTACAGACATCTGCATTGCATCTGAATAACAGCAGTGACACCGCCTGTGTTTGAATCCCACGGGGCCTCCGTGGAAACCAAAATCGGTGCCCCAAGGGCTCTCACTGTTCCCTTACGGGTCTGGCCAGAGGATTGCTCAGCCCATAAGTGAGTGTCCAAATGCCTGGGTCATATACCAGCATCTCAAGACAAAGCCAGCAGGGAAGAGAGCTGGGAGAGAGCCTTGTAGGCCAGCTGGGGACCATGCTTAGGAAGCCTTTTCCATTTACTTGTTGGGAGCATAGCTGTATCCTGTTTTGGGGCAAGTTATAAGAAAGAGTGAATGGCAAAGGTGGTTAAATGTACAAAAAAAAGCCATGTAGTTATGGCAAAAATAGCATATTAAAGAGCCCTGGGGGCTTTTTAGGAGGGAGAGCATTGGTTGTAACAGATGAGATTTAGACAGAAGTGATGATCTGCAAGTGTTTGCTTGGTAACTTATTTGAGGATGAAAGTGTTATCAGAGATGTTAGCACTGGGGTGTCTATTTATTGTCTGGGACTAAATAAATTATCTCTGTAAAATGGTGCTTCTTACACAGTGACAAAATCATCCAGCAGCAGCATTTCCTACAAGCTGCAATGTAGGATTTGCTGAGAGAGGCTTGTGCTACAGTGACATGCAGCTCCCCAGCAAGTAAGGGATTAGCCCTACAGATTGGCACCAGGTCAACCAACACGTCTTGCAAGGGGTTAACCCTGATCCAGCAAGACAGGTAGAGAGGTGGGATTTTTGCGGCTGCTCCTTTTTCATCTTCTCTTTCCTGAAATACGTGAGATGATTACAGGCTGTGTGATCTCAACATTTGCATGTTGATGCCATGAAGAGCTCCCTATGGAAATGGTGGAGAGCTGCATGGAGAGCTGCTGGGAAAGATGTGAAGTCAAAAAGCGCATTGCTACAGCCTGGGAAAATTCAATTTATTCACTGCAAAGAGCAAAATCCAGCCTCTTGAATGTAGAAAGCAACCAAGGGGAAAAATGCTCAATTCTGCTTGCTCAGTGTATTGATTTGTTTAGTTTTGGCTGTGGAAAAAGGACTAATGAACATTAGTTTAAATACAGCTAATTAGATGTGCTCCTTTAAAAAAAATAATCCTGTGTCTTGCTGAAATCTTCATGCAGCCAACAATAAATCTGGCAGATTATATCAGGAGTATGTTGCTAGCACATGGTTTACCAGCAATGTTTTTGTTAGTTGTAGCTGTTTGGCTTGAAAGCAGAAGGGCTCTTGTACCCTGAAAACAACCACCTTCCTGTAACCCCGTCCAAACAGATCTGCTACTGATGTGTAACAGCACTGCCGAGGTCTTAGGAAATGCAGTACCGGATGATGAAAAGGAGCAGCTTGCCACACCGGATCTCACCTTCCCCTCTGAGTTTGGCAGCGAGAAAGAGGCTGGCATGGGGGAACCGATGTTTTTGCATTTGGGTGTGTTTGTGTTTGTGGTGAAAATGGAAACCTATGAAGCCCCGTTGAGCTGTGGGATCAAACCTCCTAGGAGTTTTGCTTCAAAATCTGCAGAGGCTGGTGTGTAGTGGGCCAAATACCACATCTTCTGTTTTTACCAGGCAAAAAAAAAAAAAAAAAAATAGTCCGATAAAGTGAAGGGAAGAAATGACAATGATGCGGTATTCAGGATCCGGCCCAGTTGGGATGAAAGCTGAAGGAAATGCTTTGAGCAGTAGCAATCATCACCGCTGCCAGGGAGAAGTGACCCTGGGGCAAAGGGGAGAGCCCCTGTCACTAGATACCCCCCATTTACTAGATGGGGATAAGTTCAATGTTGTCCTTGCCTGATGACAGCCTCAGAGCTGGAGAGGTGAGGAAGCCCACAAATGGCTTCAAACATGCATTTTTTTCTGTTGAAACAAAGCTATCAAAACCCTGGAACCAAGCTCTGGCTTGGGTTCAGACTTCATGAAATTCCCCTGCAGCATCTACCATGTGGAGCTTCGCTCATGGGCATTTTGAGGGATCTCCTGAGCTTGAAGGAGGCTGCTACCCGCCATGGGACATTGGGGAGATGAGATGAAGGCTCCACAGTGGCATGGGAAGGTCTCCCCTGGGAGCCTGTGGATATTGTGCCCCTAGAAGACTTCAATGAAGCAAAGCTAAGCCAGGGAAGGAGGGTAGCACTGGGACGCTGTTCCCTTTTGCTGCTAATTCAAGAACTTTTGCACTTCAGCATTGCCAATATGTCTTTGCTGGTTTGTATTCCTGCAAAATACAAGTACTCTTCCGCATTTTTGAGGACCTTTTGATTTTTGCAAGGGAGGTATTTGAGTCTGGCTTGGGAAGCTGCCTGAGAATTAGGGCTCCTGATAAGCAGCCACCAATGAAAGTTGAGGCTCCTCTGCGTATCTGTGTCTGCGCTCCCTTGTCTGAGAGGCTCTGGTCCAGAGAGGGCTGAGTAGTTTCTTATTGTCTGATCTGTACTTCAGATCATACCTCATCCATCCAAGACCCACATCTGTCCTGTTTGTAACCCTGAGCAAGACAGAGGCTATAGGTTCTCTGGACCCTTGGAAGATAGGAAATGACAACCGAGGTTGTTGTCTTAACCTTAAAAAAAGTTCCTCCATGGAAATGCACAGTTTTATTAATTTCTGCCATGGGGTAAATTACATATTTGACCCCTATGTCATTCACGGAAATGGTTAAATCAGCTTCCTTCAGGTGTTCTCAGCCCTCTCCCCAAACCCACCACCACCTAATGCCAGTGACCTGCAGTGGGAATTTCAGTTTCCAAAGCAAAAGAACATGGAAAATTTGCATGTGTAGAAAGACCTTTTTTATGGGGAATTGAGTTCCTCCTTCTCCCATAAAAACCTTTCCCACTGCCTGGTATGGGCGTACTGAGATCGCAGCTAGCGAGCGCAACACCGTCCCGCTCGACCTCCCAGTGTTTCCCCAGCTCTATGAGTGTTTGCAGTGTGGCGTGCGTTTTCTCGCTGCTCCGGTCTCCCGGCGGCGACAGCAGATGGTGTTTGTTTAACTCAGCTTGTTCCCAGCACGTGCGTAGGCTGCGCTTTGCTCCTCGGTGGCTGCAGCCCCGTAGTGGAAGGGACAGCTGATTGTTTGATGGTGCTTTGGGTGTATTGGGTCCATCAGAGGGAAGGATGTCCTACAACCTGTGCAAGGAGATACGTCCTCCCCTGTATGCATGCAGGAGAGGACTTTTCTTTTTTTCTGGAAGGGACAGTTATAGTGCTTGCAGAGGCAGTAGGGATGTTTGGAAGGGTCAATAACTCACCATTCCCCGGTCCTGTGGGAGAATGAAGGGGGAAACGCGAGCCTGAGTTTTGCCCTTCCCAAATGCATCTATTTCCATTAATGCTGCACACAGCCACAACACAGGGCATAATGGAGGGGGCTGCCCACCCGATTCTGCAGGGCAAGGAGATGACCACTGAGGCCAGCAATTGCTCTTCCATTTTCTAGCATCTGCAAAAAACTGCTGCATCTGCTGGGGGAAGGTCAGCAGCAGTTCCCAGGCTCTTGAACACCTGAAATCCAGTCTAAACACCTTCAGATATGTCCCATCAGCACCAAAGCTGAACCAGGACTGGGCTTCTTTGAGCTGGCTAGTGGCAGAAACACTGGTGACCAAATGCTATGTTGGCCAGAGATTACACAGAAAGCGGTTTTGTTCTGGTGGAAAATACCCTGGAGCCTGTAAAACACAGAACTCCTTTGGATAAACACAAGTTTAATCTAAAGCACTGCCTAAGGAGTCCGAGCATCCTTCTAAACGTGGAATAAAATGTGTTTTTTTACTTCCAGATTTATCTGTCCAAGTTTGGATTGGGATGAAATCAGTGCGGAATTGCAGTAACCAAAATGAGAACTAGAGTGGGGACACTTGCATATTAATTTCTTACTGAAATCAGGCCCAATGAGGGTATTTAGCATTTTACTGATAAAGCTCCTTTGCCAGCAAGAACTGGGCGCAGGGCCTAAACATGCCCTTATTAAACTCACTGGAAGTTTTGATGTGGATTTCAATGGCACCAGCATATTTTTCCCAAGGGGACCAGAAGTCTTTTTACTCTGCTCACTCTTTCAGCTGCTTTCTCTTGGCTTTTCTAGGCAGTAGCCCTAGCAATGGGAAAATAAACAGAAACGGTCCCCAAACCTCGCTACCAATGGGAAAAGTTAAAGAATCAATTTAATGCCTACATCTGGAAATCCTTTCAAAGCACACTGCCTGGGATCAGGAAGCATTAGATACCAGTAAATTCCAGGCTGATTGCTAGCAGGTGCAAATGCAAGTGAGAAAAGCATCTTACCTAGACTTGGCCATGGATTTTTCCTCCCCAAATCTTCCAACAAGAATTCCTCATTAGAGATGTCTTCCCATGGAAGAAAATTAGAAAATCATTGACTTTCAAGTTTGTTTCCTTGCTTTCTTTCAAAACAAAGGCATCAGCTGGAAACGTGTGTGTGTAAGTGTGCTTGGAAGCAGGGCTGCCCCCTCTAAGCCTTTTCTTAACTCCTTGAAGGTGCCGAAAGACCCCCCAAGAGCTTTTGATCTTTGAAGTTGTTTTATTACAACGCAAAAATTATAAGCATGAGAAAAAATATTTGTTTGAAGAAGGGAAAACATTGGACTCTTAGAGACAGATAAATTAAAAGCTGGGAAATTAATCTCCAGTTTGCCCTGTGGGTTCTGGAAGATTGAACATCCTCCTGACCCATGCTGCCTGGTCACTTTGTGCATCAAAACAAAACCACCACAGTTTATTTGCAACCCTTTTCAGGGGTTGACCTAGGACTGGAGTAAGCAAGGAGGCTCCAAATGCCTTTGAGGGACTCAGTCTCACTGGGTAAAAACACAGTATCTGTCGCAAACTGCCACGTGATGGAAATCTGGGAAAGCGACGTGGTGAAAATCTGTGAAACCATGAAAGGTGTGGAGTATGAATTTTCTCGAGATACGGTTTCTCATAAAGTACTGCCACACGGGAGTCTCAGGAGGTTATCAGAGGTGCAAGAGCACAAGTAAGCATTTCTTCACAGAGACTAGGCCCAAATGGGGTGGGAGACATCCTCCCTTATCCTCTCTTGGTCCATCCTCCTGCCCTAATTTGCCATCCCTCGCTGAAGTGTCACTGGAAGCAGAGTTTGCTCCGCCTGAACCTTTGTCTAATCACTGCTCAAAAAAACACTCTTTGCTAAGGGAGGGGCAAAGACATTTCATTTTGCTCAGGGCAGCGCATGAGAGAGCTTCTTCTTTCATGGGTTATCTCAGATGCAGACCCTGCAATGTTCCCTGGCAGATTATTAAAGCATTAACCATGCTCATTTAATTGTATTGAGATACAGATAAGATGTGATGTATTATGCATTGTATTCCCTTCTCAGTGTGGCTGTGCTTGTTTTTTTAATGTCAAGGGCAGGTGTTTCATGTGATACCTGCTTGGTGATATTTACAGTGATATTTATTCCAAGGCTGCAGTTAATGTCATTGTCCTCTGTTTCTTTATGCTCTGAGATTTAGCTGCATGTCTGGTGCATCATTTATTCAATTATTAAAATGTCTTAATGAAGGTTAACAGCACTGAGCAGCGTGGTTGTGTGGAACCAATGCACATAAATCTGCCGGGCGTTGTGTTGGAAAAGCAGCAAAACAGCACATCCCAAAGTGCAGATGGGGCAGATTAAAACTGCATGCAAAATACTGCCAGAAACAGAGCTCTGAACACAGTCCTGCTGGAAACCAGAACTGGAGAAATGGAAAAAGAGCTATAAAAGGTCTCTCTCCTTGCAGCTGTTGGGAAACGCTGAGCTTTGGTTGAAGCGTGACGTTTTGGGTTTCTCTCACTGATTCTGGGTCAACCTTTCCATGCTTTGAAAAGTTGAGTCCAGAGCAGATATTTCTCTGAATATATCCAGTTAGGCTCTCACGCAGCATTGACATAGTAGTTACTGGGATAGTGTATAAATCTTTTCGTTCACTGGGCAAATTTGACTGTAACCTGGGAAAATGACCTCATTGTCATTGAAGAACACATTTTTAAGGAATGAGTTTAATTTCCAAATGAGTCTGGAGGCAAAAAATTTTTGCAGCTGTCTGCAAGTTATCTACATTTCACTTGTCACCTAGTGCCTTGATCACAGGCTAACGGGCTTACTGGTTCAGTTTTACTTTGAAGGCACGGTCCTGGAAATCAGAGCAAGGGTGATATTTATGTATCGCAGTAAATATCAGTGGCCTAGCACAAAGTGCTTAAAAACATCTTTTCTCCAAACTAAGGAGACATTGCGTTCACGTATCATGCACTTGCAAGTGCCAATTGCACTTACAGTTACGGCAAATGGTCCAATACTTAACTGAATTGTTACTCTGTCAATTTTTTTTAATCAATTCATTAAAATCTATTAATGTCTTCAGGGCAGGAAAGGCTCTGCAGTCCAGGATATGCCAATATCCTGGAGAATTACTGCTATATGAGCAGTAATGAGAGTACGGCTATAAAAGTCCATTTGAACACTCTATTTCCTGTCTTCTTCTATAGGTACCCCTGTGCCCTCTGCTCATTCCATTCACTGTAATTATTTAATCCATTTCTCTAGAGATGAAATGATAGTTTTTATCCCAAAGTTCATGTGTTCATAATGTCCTCCTCCAGCTCGGCAGTGATTCATTGATTTGCTCCATAGTGCTGCACGCTGGCACAGTGGTGCCCCTTCTGCTGTCATGATTCCCCTCCCCAGCGGTAATTAATCAATCCCTACTTAATTCTCTCTGGTCTATTTACACCCTGCAGTGGAAGAGCCCAGAGAGGGTCACACAAAGAGGGAATGCTCTGGAGTCATGCTACTGTGGTTATGGGGATGCAGTTTCACTGATTTCTTCACCATGCATCTGCAGACCACTACTTTTCCATGGATGTTGTCCTGGCTTAAACTGATGGAGAATAAGATAAGAGTCTTTCACCAGAAACGCACTCATCTTCCACTTGTGTGTTCACTCAGCTTTGGGAAAACCATAAAATAGACCTTTCGAGCATATGATTCTATAATATGAAGATCGCTAGGCTAGAAGGCTTACCCAGGTTTAATGGGAAAGAAACATGAGTGTCACCCATGCAAAGAAAAGCTCTCCATCACGGTTTATGTCCCAGAGGCAGAGCTCAGTGACACTTCTGAAATATAAACAGAGTAGCAAGAATAAATATAATATATGGGCTTTGCCAATGCAAATGAAAAGCAATTATCCCAAATCGCAGTCTTAATTTATAAGCAGTCAGTATAATTTGAGAAACTGAAATCTGATGTTGCTAAATCAAATTCCTGTAATTCCACTGGGGATTAAGCACATAATAAGATTACACTGTGCACTGAGCATGTCCTTGTTAAATCTGCTGGCTACTGCATTTTTATTGCTCTCCTGGGGGTTTATTGAGTTTACACTTCCAGTAAAAGGTAATGTTTTCACAGTGTCTTTGGTACACTGGCCACACAAGTCTGTCTGCAGCAGGCAGAATTGTTAAGCCATATAATTTGCTTATATCCCTTGGCAGATCAATTGGAGAAAAAAGGCAATTAAAAGACACCATGCAGTTGTATTTAACTAAATTAAAAATAATAATAATGAATCTGCTGTACTGTAATCAGTAAGGAAAGGAAGCCATGAATAATGGTGAGGTTTAGCCATGAGACAGCTAAACCAATGAGCTCTCTTGTTTTGATTTGAATTTAAATGCCTCAGTAGTAGTACTAATATGATAATATCTGTGACTTATATGCAAGGGTGACCTTGACACAAGCTACTCTCCAAGCAATGAGGAAGAAGGTGTTTGTAGTCCTGGAAAGCAGATGAGCAGGCAAAAGATAAAGGGAGCAGGACACAACAGGTAACTTGTGCATCCGTCATGCAGGTCCTTGGAAGTCACAAAGTATTTTCTGAGAAAGAGCCAAAAATAGAATGTGGCATTTCAGTAAAAGGCTGAGAGTTAAGAAAAAAATCCCAGCTGTCCCACTGAACCAGTGCAAGATAAAGGTATGCAGTGGAGGAAAAAAAGTCCTGCTATTTTCAGGACACCCTGTGAGTGCTCAGCCTTGCTTGGGAGAGCTCACAGGACTACCTGAGTATTCATCTGCCACTGTGCCCTCCTGGTCTTTGGTCTCCTTCTGCTCTCTAGAGCTAAAGTTGTTTGGTGTAAAAATCCTCTTGAAAATGCTTATCGTTGATTAGGATAACACCAGCTAAGCTTGATAGACACATTAATATCCATTTTAAGACATTAACATCATGGCTGCAGCAATTCCTGTCACCATGAAAGGTCAAAGGAAAACCACAGGCTCATATCTGTTCAGAGTAACGTCATTTTATTCATGGCGGGCTCATAGCACTGGGGTTCTATTCTGTAACAGATGCATCTGTGATGTAGGGTCACCTTTTTGCCTCCCTAGGGCACTTTCCAGAACACAGCTCAGATTTTAAGAATATTTCCAAGACTGAGTCTGAATATCTTACTCTTACAGCTGGTGTGAATTCAGCTCTGGGAATCAAGAAGACTTCAACAGCAGTATGAGAGCCGTGCATCCTGCAGCCAAGAAGAGATCCCTGAGCTCTACCTTAAGATTGGGTGTGTATTAGAAAGAGTCTTCCTCTGGCATGTTCTCCCAGGTTCCAGCAACAGACTCTTGGAATCATTCTTGGCTAGCTTGGAAAAAGAACTTCATATTTATGTGTGATTTCTAGCGCGTATAGAAAGATTTCTGGACTGACTCATTTCTACAACATTTTGGTTTCCTGTATCCACAGATGGGGATCTACAAAGCCAAGCGTGTGTGAGGTCAGAGTCTTGCTTGTAGAGCATCCCAGAGCTCGTGCCAGCCAGGGTGCAGGGAGAACATGACCGAGCACAGGTCACTCACCATGCAGCGAATGCTACAGGGCTCCACAGGGAACCACTTTGCTCTGGTTTCATGAATCTGGTTTGCGTCCAAAATGTGTCTTTATGTGTTTAAATTCATGCAGGGTCACCTATCCAGTTACTAGCCACAGCTGATATTTGAGCATCAAGATGAGGAGAGGCCAAGGTTTGCTTCAAAAATGGCTAGGCAGTTTTGGAGATGTTTTTCTTTTCTTTTCTTTTCTTTTCTTTTCTTTTCTTTTCTTTTCTTTTCTTTTCTTTTCTTTTCTTTTCTTTTCTTTTCTTTTCTTTTCTTTTCTTTTC
>VZSV01000086.1:205837-223622 GCA_013398735.1 Nothocercus julius
CTAGTTACAAATAGACTTGCTTCTCAGGGGTAGAAGCACCCAAGTTTTTGACTGTATTTTTCTATCATTTGAGATTTATTGCTGGCAGTGGAAGAGTTTCTTTAGGGAAGGCTCAACATGACTGACGGTAATTCAGGGGAAGGTTGACATGGTTTTATCTGGGGGAAGTCTAAAGCAGCAAGCCTTTCCATGACTAAATATTACAGAGGTCGCAGAACAATTTGGATTAGCTTGACAAATGTGTTTATTAGTGTCAGGACGATTATGTCTTCTAGCTCTATTAAATGGTCAATCCTACGGCCCTACTTCAGAAGACTTATTGCGAGAAGGAAGAGTTTCAGCCATAACCCTCATCAATGCTCCATGTGCCATGCAGGCTGCTCCAGTTTGTTCATAAAAGTCCTGCTACAAATATATATATATATAGGTTATATGTATGTAATATATTTTAAATATATATATATATATAATAAGCATAAGTAATATATATGTAATATATATGTGTGTTATATGTATGTATATACGTACAGATGCTGACAGTTTTCTGTAGAGGCAAAATGGTCCTTTGAATTGAACAGGCATATGGAGCATAGCTGGTCCTCAAGTTTTGTGCTGTATTCAGCATTTAACTTTAAAACATGGGGCCCAATATAAACTTTTCTTTTGTAGCTTTAAAAAGGAGATATAAAAAGAAAACAAGCAAAAACAAATAAACCAACAAAATAAAAACAAGTAGTGGCCTGTAGAGTCTTGTATGTTCTTTCCCGAGGCTTCCTTAACCCATTCTCCCTTTTAGGAGCTCCTGTTGTGGAACCCTTGCCTCAAGCTCATATATTGGCATTGCCAGGACAAAATTGTCTCTTCGTTGGTTGGAGGAGAATTGACCTCCTGACTTTTATAGTGAAAAAGACTAAGAAACAAGGAGTCATCTGAAGAAGCTGGAAGAAGTTCAGAGAAAATAGAAAGATGAACATTTTTCACAACATAGGTTAGTGTCTGTGGATCAGTCACAGTCAAGATTGGATGCAGTTACTAGAAAGCTGATGCGAGATCCAGGAGACACTGAACAAGCTCATGGAAGAGGTCCATGAGGGTTGCTAACTACACAAGAACTGTGTCTATCTTGGGAAGCACCTGTACTGAAAATGACCGGAAGACGGAGGAAATGCCATTAATTGGTCCTCTGCCCTCGGACTCTTTCTAGTCATCCTTTTTTGGCCACTGTTGAACACAGGACATGGTGTAGACTGACCTGTGGTCTGGTGGCTATGGCTCTGGTGCTCTGTTGTGCTACAACTTCCCTCCCACTTTTCCTTTGAAAGAAAGACTTGTAGGCTCTCATGAGCACCACAACTTGTGTCTCTGGTCCATCAGGGGCAGATGAGGATCCTGCATGACTTTCTGTGCTGTAATCAATTTATTGTTTTATGGGAACCAGAGCTCCCCAGGAAAGTGTCATGGATTGTGTCATGGAGCACACTACCTATATGGAGACCTTTGATTCAGCTGGCAGATATAAAAAGAAGACAAAATGTGTGCAGCCAAAATGCTCTGTGATGACTGCATTTGTGCAGCTGCAAAAAGAGAGATGTTAATTGAGTCGAGAGTAGAAATTATTGGCAGCAGGGCCTGCATTCATGTGTGCTTCACATTTTATTCCTGATTTATAATCATTTTACCAGCTGTGCAATGTAGCTTGCTCTGTCACCAGATCCCAGACCTCCTCTCTGAGATGTTGATATTTGCCCACTTTTTCTGCCGCTGCGTCACTCTCACTCTGTGAGGGGGAAGGCAGGCTGAGAGTGGTGGTTCACATACAGCCGACTGGGCATGGAAATGGTTAAAGCAGCTTTAGGGCAGAGCAGCTTCTTTGCTACTCAAATCATTCGTACAGAAACCACAAGAGCTGACCAGCTGACAGAGGGACGAGGAAGCACTTTATATAAATATGTCCCTAGATTAAGTGGTGCTGTAATCTGCTTTCCGCTTGCTGCTGATAGCTTGACGTTACTCAAGGAGCAGAGCGAGCTGAAAAAGCAGATCCTTGCTCCTTCCTACCCTTCAAGTGGATTTTTCCTGTGTTTGCATAAGCAACTTGAATGATCAAGCTAACCTTCGGCTCCTGCCAGGCCAGCTTGGTCATGCTTGCTCTCACCTTTTGGGTCTCTTGGGTATGCAGGACTGGTCAGAAATGTTGGCACAACAGTCTGGCATACGGCCCCAGTGGTGTTGGTGTTGGTGTTGCTGCATATGGCTGGTGGGATGGAAGGAGGAAAGGAGGACATCTCTTTTGGTTAATTAAATCACAGGGTTTCTTCTGGACTGCATGAGAGATGTCAAACACTCCAACATTACCGTAGCAAAGAGGCCAATATGTCAAAACAGACTGGAAGCTTGAGACACATCTCGTAGTGTGATGGTTTTCTGGACCATCGCTCCAAAGACTGGCTGGAGTCTGTGCAAGCCTCCCTCGTGCCTGGCACGGACCACAAATCTCTCTCTAGCTGCTTCAGCTCAGAGTTCATAAGTTAAACAGATCGTTTTCTCAGAGCGATGAAATCCTTGTCCTGTGAGTGCTGAAGCCAAAGCTCCTGTTGCTGTGACCAGCAAGTCCCAGCAAGAGCTTTGCACATTTATCACCTGGTTTTGCAGCATCCCTTCCGCTCCTGGCAGAGCTGTGTCTGTCCTGTCCTCCCACGGATGGAGACGGGAGCCTGGGCAGTGCTCCAGGCTTCATGTAATCCGCTCTCAGGGATTGCGAAGGAGGTGTTACCCCCTTTCCAGATGCGCTGCCTGGGGAATTCAGTGGTATTTTAAAGGTAGCTCTGCAACGGGCTAGGTGTATGGCAAAAGGGTTTTCTCCAAGAGTGTGGAAGAATGCTGCAACCCCTAGGAAACTGTGGCTGTTTCCCCTCTTCTGCCATGAATGTGGATCCTTCTCTTTGAAAAATCTCTCAGTACTGAGTTTCCCCTTTCCCACAGCTCAGTCTGTAGCTCTCCTGTCTGCCAGCCTCACCAGTCCACCCTTGGGACTAAAATTGTGGCTTTGACTTAAAAACTGGCAGCAGGGTGCTCTGGCAAGAACGGGACATCAGTGGTGGATCATCAGGGACTGGCAATGCTCTCCCATATACAACCAAAGCACCGGGGTAATTCCTGTATCTCATATTGGCCGTGGGCATGGGAATGGCCAGAGCCACCAGGACTGAGGGCATTTCACACCCTGGCTGCAGTCGTGCATCACCCAGGGCAAAGCCCTTGAGGAGAGCAGAAGGCACACGGCATTTGGGGGCGCAATGCTGATCTGCATCATCTTTGCCCTTGCTTTGGAGCTGCTGCCTCTCCTGCTGAGCTCCGGCTTCTGGGGACGTGTGATCTGTGTGAAGATCTTGAGCTTTCATGTGAAGTCTCCTCCCTTTCCCTCCCTCATGATGACAGGGGAATGCTTGCAAACATGGCAGGGGTTTATCTTAAAGGCTGATGCATCAAAGCGCAGGAGTATTTTGTAAAAAGAAAAAGAACTAGGTCCCAACTGCACTGTTCATTTGCCTTAGAAGAATGAGATATTTAAAAAAAAAAATTATTTTAAACTCTTGAGGATACTTGCAGCTCACAAGCTGCAGGGCTCAACCCTGAGCCTGCTGTTGCTAGATCACCACTCCAAGTTCGAGCCTGGGCTTTTTCCAGGCATTCGCTGCAGAAGAGGCAATGGGGAGCAAAGTGCCACCACGGAGGGAGGTGGCCCTGGAAGCCTGCACTGCCGTATTGCCTTTTGGTGGATCTCTAGCTGCTTATCTTGCTCCTTTCAGAGGCTTTCATTTCCATTTTCTTCCACAGAGAAATATCCCCAGCTATCAGCACAGTCTGTCATTTAAACCCTCATGGCTGATTTTCAGGCTAATATATCCTGCCTGTAGTTGAGTTTTTTTTTTTCTAGACTCTGTTTCAATGCTAGAAAGTGGTGTGAGGACCAGAAGGAGGATAATGTCTGCTATACTAATTATTAGTTCTCTAAATCAGTGCTACAGGAAGGATGTGCCTTCAGCACCAGGCGCCTGTGGGTTATGTTTCTCCTGTTTCAGGCCAGCTGCACATCGAAGTGCTTCTCTTTGATAGCAAGCAAAGTTTCTCGCCCCAAGCTGCACACAGGGCTGTTGAATTTGCACACACTGAGCCTACAGAGCCCAGTGTTTGCACCCACAATTCCTGCTCTGGGGGTAGAAAGAGGCCAACATGTTTCCTTCCTCAGACTATAATTCAGAGCAGATTATCCCAAGTTTTCCTTCTGCAGTATTCATGGGATGTGTGCACCCTGCTTCAGAGGGAAGGGTGAAGTTCAGGAGTCATGGGCTGGCTACCTTTACTCCCAGTGGTCCTTTCCATTACATAGGAGTTTTTTGGGCTTCAGATGTGATTTAATGCAATCCTAGATTTTTTTTTTTTTGCTTTGCATCCTCCTTTATCCCCTGATTTTCTCCACTCTAGGTCTTCATTCAGAGTCTAGACACAGTCTGTATCCTGGAGGCTCCCCGTGCTGCTCAACTGATGCGGAGGTATCTGCACCCAAAGATGGAGCCCGTCACTTCCATCCTTTATCGCTCCCCCCTCCTAGCTATATTTATAGCTCCACAGCTCTTTTGCTGCCTGTCAGCAGTGCTGGGGACTGCACAGGCTTGGTGCCCTTTCAGCCTGTTTGCACTGCCAAGCATCAAGAAACACGTCGAGCTGCTGCCTCCCAGGAGGAAGCCCATGACAGTTGCATGTGAAGTGTGAAGATGGGGACCAAGAAAGCTGTTGGCAGGAGGGCTGCTCTGCAGCAGGAGCCTGGTAGGCCATCAGAAATCATATTATTTCCTTTGTATTTTCGGGAGAACTGAAGGTGCCTAGCAATAAATGCAATTTATATAGGAGGTGCCCAGTTGCAGCGAGGTGCTCCCTGTCTAAACAGAGTTGTGCTCATTCCTGACAAATTGTAAAGCTGGGGCCAGGGGGAATGAGGCAAAATGGCACACAAAGAAAGTAAACTGATGGAAAAAAAGATAAAGAGTAAGTGCAAGGAGGAGCTCGCTGTCATCTGGAGGGGGGTGCTCATCAAGGAGCCTGCTCTGGCTGGCAGATGGCCCATGGAGTGGTTGATTCTCTCCAAACCTCCAGGCTCACAGCTCTTGCCACCGGTGAGGTTTGTAAAAATGCAGATTTGGAAAAGCATGTATATGGATAGAGTGAAGAAAGGGAAAGGCTCTGACAGAGCAGCTCTAGAGACCTTGGCTCCAGTGCCTGTTTGGGCTCTCTGATGGACCAAGAACTAAGAACAGTGCAAGAGTCTGCAGCCTCCGTTGCACATCCTGGCTTTGTGCAAGAAAATTGTGTTCTTGCAAGATTCTGAAATGGGAGAGGCTTCTACACATGCCGTGGATGTAGCAGCTCCTTGCAGAGGACTGCAGCAATTGTCTCACTGAGCTGCATCTGGGTCAATCAATCCTGATGAGACTTTGTTATGACTAGTCCCTCCCCCATTCTGGTGCTGGGGATGGCTCCTGAGACATTTGGGAGTCTCCTGGGACCAGGTACAGATCGAAGCATCTCTGTGAGGAGAGTGTATGGATGTGCTTTGCTGGAGCACAATGCACATGTCCTGAAGATGCCTCTCAGAGTCAACTCGGGGGAAACTCAGGTGCCCATGTGACTATCCTAGGAGTACAAATTCCCTTTGACTCCCTGGACAGTCTGTCTCCAAGACCATCTGACTGGCCTGCAGAACCCCTGGTCTACCCTTGGTTCCTCTCTGTGATTTCCTTGCTGAGAGAGGAGAGGTGAAGGTGGTGGGAAGCAGATTGATTTAAAATGTAAATGCACAGAGAGTCCACCCTTGCTGTTTTCCCGGAAATCATGAGTTAGATACTGCTTTGGAGACACCAGAGCCAACTAATTCATTCTCTGGGCATCTGTTAGGAGTAGGAGCCACATGCAGGTTTTGCTCTGTCTCATTCTATGCAGGACATGCACACCCAGTTATCATTGCTTTTGAAGGTTTAGGACACTCTTCCTTGATGATATTTTTCTTTTTCAAAGGCTACTGAAAAAATGAATTAGAATTTTATGATAGTCTAACTTTGTTCCTTCACATATATACTGATCCATAGGATGCTGGCAGGAGGAGTTCACTCCTTCCAGACTCTCCACTACTGAATATCTTGGTGCACATAACAAGGCTGAACCGAATAAGAAGGGAGAGGAAGGGAATAAACAGCCCTTGCTCTTCCAGAGAGAAAACGGTATAATTAGCCTTGCATTGCAGCAAGAAAGTTTTACATTTTTTCCTTCGTGCCCATTGATGTAGATGATGCAGGTGGGAAACTGAGAGGAGACATAAATAATAAAGCATCAAAGGCTGCAAAGCTGGAATGAGCTAAAAGCAGCCTGGCATTTACTGGAAAGCAGAGTTCAGCTGGTAATTTTTCAATGCAGAGACAGTTTTGCTACAGAAAATGCTGGGCCTGCTTTTGCTTCTAGCTCTGCACGTGTTGTGAGCCAAAGGAGTGTGTGTGGCCAGGGTCGGTCTCACTGCTTTTCTCGTGCCTTTGCTCACACTGCAGACAGTGAGTTTCCAGCTCTGGAGGATGTGCTGCTGCCAGTGCAAAATGCCTGCTTTAATAACGGCCCTACTGACCAGTTAGCAACCCCAACCAAGCCATTTGCAATTATTATTATTATTTTTTTAATCTGAACAACTCTCAAATTTGGTCTTTTGGATGGATGTCAGTTCTCTTCCCCCCTCACTCTGCTGAGGGAGATTTAGTAAGTGCAGGGTGGTTTGAAGGGGAGGGACGCTGAAGCAAGGGTTTATTTAAAAAAGTATGGGTTTATAATATAAGGCAGAAGTCTTGCCAACTGTTCTGACCCAAAATTATACATTCAGTCTCCCCTGTTTAATTTTTTTTTTTTTTATTCTGGAGCTACCGGATAGTGCTGTGCAGAAATAAAGTCACATGCCAGGGGATGGGCAGGGAAAAGGGATGTGTCATTTCTGAGAGTGGTGAATCAAGCATGTTCTCCTGCCTGGAGAGCACAGTCTAAAAATCTTGTTGCTCATCATCTTCAGTCCCTCCCTGTCTGCTTTCCCAGTTGGAGCATTTATCAGTTTACCCACGGTGCAGATGGCTGTCTGGAAGTGTAATGACATTTACCAAAGGGCACTCGAAATTATCACTGGGGGACTGCAAATAATGAAGCCAATGCCTTTTATTGACACACGTGGAGCTGTTTAATGTCGGGTGGCGGCTATTAGAAGGCGAAACTCTTCGGTGTCAGCTTTCTCAGTGAGGCAATATTGTGCTTTATTTTAAGATCTGTTCTTGCATTTGAAAGTGAGATAATCTTAGCATTTAGACTGGAAGTGTCTTCATTGCAGTAACCTTTTAATTATCCATTTAGCATGCATCCAGAGGCTGATCTCTGGTTGAAAACTAAGAATTTCTTGCAAAGAAGGATGTTTAATGGTATGCACATTTTCATTTTTTATTTTGAGGATGCAGCTCTAAGCCAAATGCTCACTCCTGGACTTTGGGTGCATTTCAGCTCTCAGTTTCTGACCTTGAAGCTCTGCTTCCCTTTTAGGATAGGACACTACTTGGTCTTCCTGGGATGCCTTAGGTGCGCCGAGCTCTTCGCTGACATGTTCTGGCCCAGCACTAGCACAAGAAGCGATGAGGGCCCGTTTTCTCCCTACAGCTTGGGGATGTGGGCTGCCTTGTCTCTCTGAGCTATACCAGCCTTTGACTTCCAGGAGAGGCTAGGCAGTCCTTCCTCTGCAAACTGGAAATAAAGGATCATTTAAAGGTTATTTTTGCATGCACAACATTAGTGAGGGAGAAGGAGTAGATGCATCGAGCAGGCTGTTTTGGGGGGTGAAAGCATCTTGTCCAAATGCCACTCTGGTCTCAGTGCAAGCTGCCCGGAGTGATTACGGCAGTAAGAGCAGGCAGAGCCATGGCCAGGATTAAGGCTTTAATAGCAATCTCCGCTCCCAACGATATGTGTGTGTCAGGATTTATCTCACTACCTCATTAAGGGATATGACTAGGGGCAGCCTCAAGGGTCACCAAATCCAGCCTCCTTCCATCGCAGGTATCCATGTCGTCTAATCCCTTTGTTATTATTATTATTATTATTATGTAAGGGCAGAGGAGAAAGTCTGGAGAGACTTGATTTAGTTCAGGAAAGAGTCAGGCAGGAAGTGCCAAAAATGCCGGTGGGAAAGGGCGATGGGAAGGTCGTCTTGACATCTGCCGAGGTTATGTCCATCTCAGGGCATGTCTGTTCAGAAAAGCCTGACCCTGCAGGAGCCAGTTTGGCTTATTAATTTTAAGTGCATTTGAGATGCTATGATATGAAAACCTATCATCCTGCAAATGCTCAGCGCTATGTAGCGGGTGCTCAGCCTTACAAAGAGACTGCTGTTATACCCAGGCTTCTCCAAAGGCTAACTACAATCTACATTATTTATGTGGAAAAGTGTTATTAGCCGGGCTTCCTTTATTTATATATATATATTTTTTTTTCGTGGAAGGACTTTGAGGGAGTTCTTTGTAAGTGCTCAGAGGCACTGAGAATCTGGGACTTTTTCTCTCTTGCTTTCCCTGGTAGGATTCAATTTTTTATTTATATCTCTACATATATATATTTAACTGAATATTTCAAATACAAGGAAGCAATATCATGTTAAATCTGAGCCAGTCAATAGGTAATTGTGGTACCAGTCTAGCTGGCATGAAGAATGGTATTTTCTGCAGTATTACAAGGGCCTTGGAACTTTACCTTTTAACAACCTGCATAAGAACATGGACGTACATTAATGCTATGAGTAGGCAATTAAAAGCAAAAATGACTGCAGCCCCAATGGCACAGCACTGCATTCATAATGAATTAGACCTAGAAATAGCTTTTGGCAAGAAGGACCTCAACAATCTTTTAAGAAAGAGGAAGAGCTTGTGGCTAGATGCTGCTTTGCTGAAATCTGTGGGGATTCTCTCCGAGGCTTCAGGAGCTGGCCCAGTGCCTTGGGTTGGAGGAGCTGAGCAGTTTCAATGAGTGGTGCCCATCTCATGCCAGAGTTTTGTTCAAGTGGGGCCTGGGAGATGTGTGGTTGCTCCCGCAGAAGCCATAGCAAGAAGAAGGTACCTGCTCATGGACTTGCCTGGATGAGACTGGAATATGCAGACCTACAAGCTCATCAATGCATTGAAGCCTTGATGCATGAGGCATCTGCAATAAACGGTGGTTAAGGGTCCAGTGTTGGGTTTATCCCAGGCACCAGTGCATGGCACTAGGGAGTCCATCATGGCCCTGCCTGCTTTGCACACCGTGGTGCAGCCCTGCATCCTTCCGAATTGGCTCCTGCACTGAGTTTGCATGGGCTCTGCCCTGGGCTGCTGCCAGGCTGCTCTCCCCAACCCCAGCAGACGGCAGGATCTTTTTTTTTTCCTACCATGATTTTTAATCCCTCCTTTTCTTTCTTCCTGCAAACATTTGCAGAATTAATTTCAAGCTACCCCTTTCTTTTCCCTTCTGCCATTCATAATGCATAGAATAAACCGCTCACTGAAAATGCAGAATCTTAAGTAAAATTCTGTGTCCGGTATTTGCTGTAAATATGTATAAGTGCTTATTGGATCTTTCCCAGTAACACCTGTTTCTCCTGATGAGGCCTGTGATATGGAAGAAAAATGCAAACAGAAGCATTCGAAATGAAATGGCAAATTTAGCCAGTGCAACGTGCAGAATACTAATGAGCAATCTGCGCGCCCATGCAGTGCCGGCGTGCAGCAGTGACCTTGCTCAAGCGTGCGAGAGGAGGGAGTCCTTGCACTTGGGAACAAATAGATGTCTCTGATTAGACTGCAGCCACCTAACCTCTCTGGGGACCTTCGTATCCACGCACGGCAAGATTAAAGAGCTTCTGCTACTCGCGGGCACCTGAATTCAGCTCACGTTCTGCAGTAATTTTGCACTGAGCCCTCCCTTTCCCCCGCAATCCCCTTCAAAGCCCACTGTTGCCTTCGTTGTCACACTATGCTGGGTGAGCACTCTTATTAATAAAAAAAAAAAACAGATTGGCACGACGGTCTCTGCCGCAGCCTTAAGCTGGTCAATTATTCTGCTTTAATTACCCCCTTAAATGTACTTTTTACAGGTGCAGATCTTTGCTGTATTTATGGATAATAAAGTAACGATGCAGGGATAAATTATGGCTTTGTTTAAGGTGTGGATAGGACTCGACGAGCGCATGGCAATGCAGGTGGGGATACAGAGAAGTTCAGGGCATTGTTCTCATCTGGAGAAACGGTTCCTCCTTTTTCTTTTTTCCCCCTGGAATGTCTTTGTCTCTCTTTTGGTTTTGCAGCAATTTGTTAGCATAAGTTTGTGTTTTATTATGCGGCTGAATATGAAAATGCTGAAAGTGTCTTTGTTCAGCAGGTTAATTTTCTCGATGGTGATTAAAAGGGAATGATCATTTCAGTGAGCAGAATAAAAATTGAGCTTGGGAGTTTCTCTAGACCAAGAAACGCAGAGGAGTGTTTTTAATAAGGGGTTTAATAAAGCTGTTTAATTTGGAATTTTGTTGTTGTTGTTGTTGATTAGAACATAGAAACTGCTTTACATTATGCAAGATCAATACTATAAAATTACTTCTAAAACCTATTTTTGATATTTAAGCTTTTTAATTCCTGCTCAGTATTTGTGCAGTATAATCTTACAGTTCCAGCAGGACTTCCAAATCCAGCACGGTGACATTTCTATACTTGTGTCCAGTGGAAAAAACAGCAATTAGGTCTCTCAGCAGTGATTACCCTTGCTCTGCACTGGGGAAAACAGCCGGCGCTTTGGGGCAGGGAGAGGGTTTTCCCTGCATCTGCTGCCCAGGAGCCACTGCAGGGCCCGGCACAGCTCGGAGAGCTGCAAAGATCACGCCGAGGTCCCCCTGCCTTGCTCCCAGTCACCTTTCAATCCAAAGCAATATTCAGGCTGGCGCCCTTGACAGCTATGGCAATGAGCAATGCTCTCGAATCTTGGTTTGCTAGCACCAAATGACGATAAACTCAGGAGTGAAGGTAAATACATCACAGGTATTTTGTTTTTATTTTTTTGCCTGTTTTTCTACGTTTCTTTGTTTTTCTACGTGTGAATTTGTTTATTTTTCCCCAGGAGCTGAGGCTCGTAATGGTGTTTATTAACCTCTGTAGATGTGAGGTGAGAGAGGACAGGAGCCCTCGTCTCCTCCATTGGGATGGATCTGGGAGATCAAGGTGCGGGACCCCAGAGCAGTCTGTCCCCTCCATCCCTGCTGGTCCCCAGCACCTCATAGTGGTGGCTGGACCTGCTGCGGACGGACGCTCTGCATCTCCCTCTGCACACAGCTGGAAACTCTCTTAGAAAACTTGTTAAAAACTAAGTGAAAGCTAGGCTACCCTGGAGCACTGAGCACTCCCCCAGAAATAACATTTGACGTGCAGGCCCTCCCTCCCCTGCGTGCTGCTCAAAGAAGCCCTGTGTTAGAGGCAAGGATGTGGCCGAGCAGCTATTGAAAATATGCAAAGCTGCAGAAAATAGATGGCTTGGGTCTGCAATAACTCCCCATGCTCCTGCTGGCCTCTTGAAGCAGTCATTTCATCACTGCACACTGCTGCACATCTCCTTACGTTTACAGGGTTTGCAGGGAAGAGGAAGCCTGGGGACCGAGCTGGGGGTTTTGGAGGATGATGTCTTCTCTATGATGTCTACAGCTCTGCAGATCTTGGCTCAGTTTGGCCCAGGTGAGCTGCAGCTATGGATGGTGTCTTCAAATAAGGACATGATGAGTCCTCTGGCCTATGCCCTTCCTGCTCATAGAGGCTTTGAAGGGTGCAGAAGTTCAGCGCACATGAGGTTGCAGGCCATCCTGTGTGGTGCACCTGACTACATTAAGCAAATACAGTGATGAAGAGTGAATCTGGTTGTGGGAAGGTGGGTTTTTTGTTAGTTTGTTTGTTTTTTCTTCTTTTTTGAGGCTGATGATGTTTTCTGGGTAGTACAAAATAATCTTGTCTGATAGCACATGTTGTCCCGGGCCCACCTTATGAGATGGTCTGGTTGTTACTGACCTACTACCTCAAAGGAAGAGGGAACCAAGAGAGAGGTAATGAAGCTAGAGAGTCACTGCTTGGAAAACTGTGGAGAAGGCCTCATAGTCATTTTTATCTACTCCTCCTGAGACTCGCAAGCTGAGCATAAGGCTCTTGCAGGGTGCAAAGAGGGAGTATGAGATGGGCAGACTGGTCTTCCTAGCCCTAAATGGCTCCAGAGGTGAAGACCATGTCTGGAGGCCGCCCCAGTGATCTTTCATTGGAGGAGACCCTCTCTCACCCAAGGCTTCAGGTAACTCCTCTTGACTTCAGAAGGATTTGGGGTATTTCTTGAAAGGCAAAACAAAGCTGGGAGATGGACAGCCCCATGGCTGTGGTCCCCACACTGGACAAGAAGGAGGAATCTATGGGTCGGATAAGGAAGATGAGGGAACTGCTCATGCTCTCTGCTCCATCTACATGCCCAGGCAGTCGTTATCTGTTCCTGTTGCTGTAGTTTATCATGCCGATCCCCATCCTTACTCGGTCCCGCCGTGTGTCCCAGGGGGCCCTCCTTTCTTCAGTGTGCAGCTCCAGTTTCCAGTTCTGCTTCCTGCAGAAAACTCTCCCCTCCTCTCTCAAAGTACTCCAGCCGGCAGCCTCAGAGCACCCATCCTGTTTAGCAATTCACCGGAAAAAAAAATAGCCTCCAGACTGTTTGTTCTCCTTCCTGCATGGAACATCTGGCTGTTTGCGGATGCTTGGGTCCAGAGGTGGGGAAGCACGAACCTGCTGAGATGACAGGGACAGGTAATTACCATGGCCAACGGCGCTGCGAGCAGCTTCCCTGCTGCAGAAGTCACGCCAAACGCAGCTTTGAGCTGCCAGCAAGTGAGAAGCCCAACCTGCTTCTCTCCTCAGGGCTTATAAAACTGTTTCCAGCTCGTTAGTGATCTTCAACAGAGCAGGAAAGACTTTCTCTCTTTGGTGGGCTGGAGCAGCAAAGCGCTTTACCTGCCTGTTTGGAAAGGCAGTGGCTTCTGCTTACGCAGCTCCTTTGCTCCTGCTGACTTTGGAGACCTGCTTGCCCTCACGCAACAGCAAAGAGGGAGGGTTTCTTAGCTCTCTTAGTTCTGAATTCTGCGCCCGGCCTCAGCATAAGTCAGGACAAGTGATGCCAATATTACCAGTTGCGATAACTGATAGCGGGTAAGATCCGTGCTTCAGTTTCTCCCTTTCCTCCTTTTCTGGGGCCACATCTGCATCTGAGCTTTTGGTTGCCCTTTGCTGTATATCTGGGTCACTCTCTTCTTGCTGAGATGGGGAAAGAGAGCTGGACATGACAGAAAGGTGCAGGTTTGTCATAATCTAATGCAGCCATCCAGGGAGGATTTCTAGCTTACGCCCTCTCCCTGATCAAACATTTCTTAGCATTCCCCTTGCTAGTTGTTTTCTGACAGCTACCAAGCTCAGAGCTGATGTTTCCATAGTGCTGTCTGTTGTAGCTGCCTGTTTTTTTTGCAGGATCGTTAGCATGTTAGTTTAATGCAGACGTTACAGGCATTTGACTGATCTACTGCTGCATATGAAGTTACTGTCTGTAAATGGGCCTTCAATGGCGGTCTCACATGTCTGATTTTAGCCCACACCAGTTGCATTTGCTTATGTTGATTTAAAGCTTTTTTTAATTATTTTTGCAGAACAGTACAATAACAGGCAGTTGCCTGAGATCAGTTGCTTAGTTGTAACTCTTAGCTAAAATAAGCAACTTGATTGGTTAACTTCTATGTCCATCCCAGAGCTATTCCAGAAAATATTCTGCATGGCAAAAGCCAAATGGATTTCAGGCATTGTCAGTGCAAAGTCCCTAGAGCACCAGGTTAGCTGCTTGAAAAGTCAACTGTGTGATTTTTCCAAGGGCTCTGCAGAAAATTAGTTGAAGATGTAGACAAGGGGACAATACCATAACTAATAGAAGGTTATGTTGGCTCATGTATGACTAACCGAAAATGTTGCCAGCTGGATACAAGAAAGGAAAAATAATACTGAATAATTTATTTTTAAATAAAATACACATATGTTGCAAAGTGACTGGATTAAAGCTTTGGGGACCTGGGGAATTTTGTGGAATGCATGTGAAATTCAAAATGTGTAGTGCGTTGAGTTGAAGCTTAGGCTGCTTCCAACTTTGATATTTCCTCGCTCTCCCTCACCTGCCTTTGCATGGCCCTGGGCAGTTTAAGGCTCTCTTATCAGATGTGTGCTGGACATGTCTGATGAATGCCAAGATCTCATGGCTTGTGCAGACAGCTACCACTCTGATATGCATTGCTGCAGACTTTGAACAGGCAGCGCATAAGCTGCAAGTGGGTGGTCCGAGTTGTCTGCAGACAGCCTAACTTGAGAGGGATCTTATTCCTGGAGCATATCTAACACTATATATCAAAAGTTACTTTGATTCTTATCAATATTCTGGAGGCAAAAACTTCAAAATATGCCATTAAAACAAAGAGGTATGACTGATCTTTGCAAGAACTCTTGGGAATTTATTGTTCTCCTGAAGTCAAACAACCTGGGAACAGAAAATATATTTTCTGAGGAGACATCTAGGTTAAAGCAACTTCCTCTGAGAAAAAAAAAAAAAAATATATATATATCCTTGGGAAGGCCATTTCTTCAGACCTTGCTCGCATTGCTCTGGTTGCGTGACGCAGCACGCTGCTTCCGTAAATCAGGTCTCTCAGTGCCGTTGAAAACGACCTCCAGCAAGAAACACCTTCTTCAGCAAACAGCCAGAAAACACATGATTAAAGAATATATCCTCATTCCTTAGATGATACATAAGCTAAAATAATGAGCCTATGCCATCTTCTCTGCTTCCTGGTGATGGTTATTCAAAGCCCAAGGGGTTCATCTGGAAACAGGGGAGAGCAGGGATGGTCAGAGGGTAGGTACTCAGCTATGCAAATCAGGATGGCTGCTACTTTCAGGAAAAGTCTACTCATTTATATTAGCTGAAGTTAATATAACTTCCCACCCTGCCCATGTGAGAAATACAAGTTGTGTTTGCAATGTTCTGTCGCTTGAAAACCCATATGAAAAAGAATATTTTTTTAATAGATGAAAAAAAGATTCAAGACAAGGAAAAACACTGCTGGGAGTTCTGCACTCTCACTAACACTTTTCTTCTTTTAAGGTCAAATTTATACATTATTTAAAGTCAGAAATCGCTTGATGAAAATTCATCAGCCAGTAGGTTAAAGGTTACGTTATCTAAACCTTTTGCTGGTTCGTTATTGCAAGGAGAGGTGTAATGATGGTGGCAGAGAAAATCCCTGAAAACTCTTCCAGAACTCACTAAGTGTATTTTAAAAACCCAGGACACATACTAGACCTCCACACTGCTTTTTGGGTCAGTCATGAAGTATTGGTTGTCCCAGCAACTGCTTTGGAAGATAAACAATAACTCCCTGATTTCAGCTACGTCGTTTGGTATTTACATGTGTGCGGCAGAGAGCAAAAAGAGATCTAGCTTGCTTTTCAGACATGCTTTTAAGATATTCTGCTTAATGGTTTTAAGTCTTGTGCCTGAGACCGGCTTCCCAGAAAAATGAATCTCCTTGTGTAATTACACATAATAAAGCATAATGTAGTTTCGCAAACAGCAAGCACTTTGTTTTTTCCAATTTCACATGAATTTTATTGGCCCCAAATCCAGGGCTGTGTTTTTGTATCTGGGCTCTTAGCAGGAGTAGAATATCTCCTATAAAAATGTTGTTAACTTGCTGGCACCGTAAGCCTTTCCCCCTCCATAGCTTTCCTGTGAAAAGAGTTGGTGGATTTTTTTATGAGTTAAACACACTTTTACTGGTGGTAGAGTTTCTCTAGTGATAGTATGTCCTAGACAGCGCATACTTGCCTTTTTGGTTTATGCTGCTTTCTGCCAGTGGGAAAAAGACATTACATCTGTATTGGTGGACTTATACAAAGAACAGCTGTTTTAGGCCCTCTGCAGATACTTTCCCCCTTGAAGAGAATTGTTTGGTCTTGTCTTTACAGCTATATTTTTCATCTTTTTTTTTTTTTTTTAAACCTAAAGGGAACCAGTGCTCATCCAATATCCTGAGGTAAAAGGACAGACAAGACAGTAAACCCAAAGTATTTTGTGAGATAAATTTACAGAGGTTGACTTGAAGTGGCAGTACAGCATTGAGTTTGGTTAGTTTATCCACGGTAAAACCAAAGTTCATCTCATCTATGCTGTTTATCCCAAGAGAGCTGATGGCCATAGTTACCCTGAAGTAATAATTAAAAAATAAAAAAAAAAGAACAGAAGTAAAAAAATTTAAAAACCAGAACTGTTTTTTGGGCATGGAGACAAGTCTTTGGAGGTTCGACAACACCTGACTTTTTGGGGTGGATTGTCAGAATCCAAAATAGAGCAGAGATCCTGCTTCTGCTGACTTGTGACTACTGCACTAACGTATTTGGGAGTGCAGCGTGCTCCGTGTTTTGGGTCATGAACAAGTGGTTTTCAGTGACTGCCCTGCACCTCCAGCATGCAAGAGCCCAAACCTGGCACTCCTATGGCCTCTTCACTGCTTGGCTAGGGCAGGATCAAAGATGGATCTGACCCTGGAGTTTAGACAATAAATGTGTATAACCTGGAAGATACACCTGCTGAATGGGAGTAATCCAGTCAGTTTGGAGGGAGTAACTTCTGCAGCAGGGCTATGGAGGAGCAGACATCAAAAACACCATGGTCCTTTGGACTTGGGAACAGAGCTATGATACTTAGCTAGGCTTGACCCAGGTTAAACTTTGACCATTTCTTCAGCAAAACTTCGATCTCTTTCAGAGCAGGAAAGAGCAGCATTCATTGCTTTTCAACCCTAGGTTAGATAATGGTGGCACAGCCAGTGGTTTTGTGTTGTTTTGATTGAGTGGCTTCATTTTAGAACAAGTGCATGGGTGACTGTTCGTTGGATTGTTGCATCAGTGGGGCCAGCCCCGAGTCCGGACATGGAGCAGCCGGTACATTGGAGCAGACTGGCCGCGGTGCTCGAGGGGAAGAAGGGAAAGCCGGTGCTGGTGGAGATTATTTTAAACAAAAAGCCAAGTGGAGACCGGCCAGAAAATATGCTGGAAAAATCTATTGGGAGCAGTAATAATTCCTCTTGCTTGCCAAGGGCTCTTTCCCAAGTGCCTGCACAAGCAATCCCACTGAATTAGGGGGTTTGCAGGCACTGGCAAAGAACAGGGATTTGGCACCAGTTTTGCCCTGTTCTTGGGAAGGCCTCGAGAAATGGATCATATTTGTCCCATCTTCTGCAAGCGGATGGTTAATGGGGACTCCAGCTGCTCTTCTCCCAGATCTCAAGGAAAGGCTTGGGCAGCAGCTTGGGACACCAGACCTGGGGCTTAGGAACTGGGCTGAACCCCCAGGTGTCCGTCTGGGGCATGAGCAGGAGAGGAAACCCTTGGCCACAGAAGAGCACCCAGTAGGTTGCACTTCAGTGTGGATATCAGGACATGATCTGCTGCTGTGCCTTGCAATGCTGTTATTGCAAGGCTGAAGAAGGGCTTGTTGAAAGAAAGAAAGAAAGAAAGAAAGAAAGAAAGAAAGAAAGAAAGAAAGAAAGAAAGAAAGAAAGAAAGAAAGAAAGAAAGAAAGAAAGAAAGAA
>VZSV01000086.1:223767-245449 GCA_013398735.1 Nothocercus julius
TTCAAACTGTACCATTTTCTCCCTAACGGCCTGGGTACCTCAACCATTTCCCTAAGGAGCCAAGTATTTGAGACAGTCCTGACAGTCCCAACCTTTCTCCATATGTATGGTGCATGTGAGAAGGTCCCCCAGGTGACCTGAGACCTGAGTATAGCTTTTAGGAAGGGACAGATGAAGAAGGAACATTAAAAAAAAAAAAACCTTTAAGCAGATGCAGAGAAGCGTCCAGGAATGCAGGTGAAAAAGCAGTGGACATGCAGCTCTGGGAGAAGCCAAGGGGGAAGGGTCCCTAAATCTGAGTGTTGGCTGGAAAACGCTGGTGTCTCCAGGCAAAGGTATATGTGGTTGAGGCAGAGAACTGCAACGACATGTTCTTGGAAAAAAGAACTAGGATTGCATTGACAGCTTTGTTGTCTTAACAGAAACAACCCAAAGATCTCAAGTTTGATTGTGTCAGAAGGGACTAAAGTGATTTATTGATGATTTTGAGGCAGGGAAGTTTAACAGGTGGGTAGTTGGAAGTGGGCAAGCATCTCATCCAAGGCCACCTAGGAAGTCTGTGGTAGTGAGGGTGCACATGGATATCTAAACTCCAAGTGAATGTCCAAATTCCTGGAGCATTCTTTCTCTCTGACAACATCTGGCCTTCAGTCCCCTTTCCTTCTGCAGTGTGGTTGTTGCTGGAGTCCTGTTTTGTCTGCTACTTATTAGATTTTATTTATAGATTTTATTTGGCTTGTTATCTCATTACAGGGTGATCCATCCCTGAGGTCTGGGATTTAGGCTCGTATCTTTCCTCTCCCAGGCACCTACTCATGGGCCTGGGTTGCCAACACCTTCACGTTATCGCCACTGGGAATTTGGTGGGTTTGGAGCTGGGGAAAGGGTTTTGTTTTGGAGCCTAGGGCAACTGATTAAACATGACTCAGAAGCAGCCACAACCCATAGATCTTCCTTCCCACATCAGGATAACAGCTGGTCCCCCGTGGCTGGTCCCAGGAAGGAGAGACCACCCTTGCCCTGGCTTGGCAGGACATAAGGGTGTGCTGACCCGTTGCTAGCTCAGAGTCGAAAGGAGAAGGAAAGAGACCTTCCTCCACTCTTCCTCTCTACATTGATGCTCAGTTGTGTTTCCCTCCTCTTTCTGTGGGTGATGATTTTTTCTTTGTCTCTTTGGTGAGAAACAAATCAGTAGGAATGTTATCTTGAAGGCATCTACCCCTTTTTTTTTGAATGTGGTTAAAATTGGTAAGCTGGTTGCCAAGTTTGAGGGTGGAGAGGACCCAACAGGGCGTATCCTTGCATAAACTTTGCTTCCTGAGCTAAAAATGGGTTCTGCATCCTTTGCATCAACTTAGCCTTCTCTTGCCATAAGTCAGACAGCTAATTGCTTGCAGCAAGTAACGAACTGGTCTGTTCACAGCCTGCTCTGACTGTGTCGAAGGGAATCCTCCTTTCTTCTCCACCTCTTTCTGTTGTCTCTCACCACCTACTCAGGCTCTTCCTTTTAGGGTCTTGGAGGTCTGAGATCTTTGATCCAAGATCAGCCCTGGATAGAATTCTTCATTCTACATGGGACTTGTTCAGCCATTGCTATATTCAAGCCTTTGAAGTTGTGTCTCTGCAGCTTACTTATCTGTGCTGTTGTTTTTACCCTTTTAGCAACAATTTCACAGTTGCCTTTACCTTCACCGTAGGCATTTGGCAGCACAAAACCAAAGAGGGGAAAGGATTTACCTGTAATGTTAATAAAATATTCCCACTCCATCTCATCTAGCAGGGACACTGACTGCAGGAGGATTTGCTGGCTGCAAAGTGGAGTTCTCTCCTTTGCCTGGTGTCCCAGTAGCTTTCTTCGATGTGAGGGGAATTTTAGCAGTCTGCCATGACCCCAGGCCTAAAAGCAGTGCTGTGGTACAAAATGAGTACAGCTATAGTGATGTATATTGGAAGCGAGCCCAGGTGAAAAATCCCTGTTTCAAATGGTTCTGAGGTTTGGAGAGAAGTTTTAACTCCAGACCAAGAACTAATTGGTAAGAATACTTTTTTTTTCCTGGTTGAGTGAGTCCTCTGCTCATCACCAGGGTACCCAGGCACCCCAAAGTCCGATAGAACTGATAAAAGTCAGACCTGCCATATGTTGAGACCTTCAAAAACTCATTAGAATGATGTGAATATTGAAACTTACAGTTTCACTACATTTTTAATGATGCTACTATGACTGTTTATGCAGAAGGACAATCATTATAGAAGATTATGGCTCATTTTAAGGGCTAGGTAAAATCTCTAAGTGAACAGTGTTTGACTCGGAGTAACTGAATGAATTCTCCATTCAGTTTGGCTTTTGCTCAGGAGGAAAGGTTGAGTCTCCCCTTCCCAGCCTCACTTATTGAAAATGTATCTTTGTTTAAAGCCATAGGGAGTTCATTACACTTGCCTGTCTCTGGGTGACTGAAGATTAAGGTTGCATACATTAACCAAAGCAAAATATGTGGGGCCAAGGAGAGAAAATAAAATGGGCTGTATTCACTGGAGCCGAGTACAATTGTGTGTTGCCATATTCCAGTAAATATGGCCTAGGATCTCTCGCATCTGATTCTACATGGAAATAATTCAGGGATGAATATGGGATCTATTTGCATGTCAGTCTGTGGGACTGTAAGCGTGACTCGCGGCAGAGGCTGCTTGGAGCAGAGCCCGTGAAGCCCCACTGAGATTCCCATTGAGATACATATAGACTATTGTGTAGGGCACATTAATGTGAAGTAATTATGTCGTACTGGAAACCTTTCAAGTCAGCATTCATCATTCAGAAATCGTCTTAAACCAGTTTGTGCTGCTCTTGTGCTTGAAAGTGAATTGTGCAAAATTGGCAGCCATAACCACCACTGCAGCCGACCGTATAAAAGCCCTTTCATTGTGGAGCTGGTGGTTTTACTGTAACTTCCCTGTTTCTTCAAGGAGCACCATAATTCATTGAAAAAAAAAAAAAAAAAAAAAAAAAAAAAAAAAAAAGAGAAAAATCTATAAATCCTGGGACTTCCTGAGTCTTTAACTCACTGTGCATGAGCGACTCCAGCCTGAGGCTGCGGGATCGTTGCTGCACATCCCGAGGGTGCAATCAGCGAAGTTCCATGAAAGTCGGTGCAGATTGAGCTTCCCAGGTGACAGGGCTGCACTTTGGGGGCAGCAGGAGTCTGGGGTATGAGGAATGCTGTCCAGAGCGGCGTTTCTCTGGTTGAGCTCATACATCTGCAGGTATCACGACAGGTAAATTCTCCAGGGCCTCTGTCGCAGCTGCAGCATGAGAGAGATGGTGATGAACATCTTCTCTGTCCTGTGGCTTTTGGGGCTATTCCTGAGTTTGCAGCAGGACTGCAGTGCTCAGAGGGCAAGCCCTCCAGCCTCGTACACCTAATTAGGTGGTAAAAATAATTGTGAAGCAATTTAGGGTTCACTTTCACTAGGTTCTGCTTTTTCTTTCCTTAGTAGCTGCAGCATGCTTGAGACCTATGAGAACAGCCTCGGGATTCCTCTGAAAGAGGGTAGAAGTAAAGAGCTTGGACGTTTCAGGTTGATGAAGATCTTCCAATTCAAACAGGTTTGAAATCCAGTTCTGGCTTATTTCAGTGTCCAACTCGCCAATGTAAAAATATCTTCGAGAGGCAACCAATAATGAGAAGGACCAAATGAGGGTGAATTCCTTTGAAACCATAACTCAGAGATAAAAAACTGTCTCCACTGAAGTCAATGCTAAAAGCACCATGGACCTTGTTACAGTCAGATTTTCACCAGGCTCTGATTTTAGCGGGACTGCTCACATGTTTTATAGTAAGCATATGAATAAGCTTTTGCGAACTTGGGGCCTTAACTCATGTCCCAGCTGCTGGAGATGGAAAAGATATATGGGTTCAGCTTTTTGCCAAGGTGCAGGCTGCACTCTACATGACATTAATTGCTCTCTGCTTAGCTTACTATGAGTCTGTTTCCAGCAGCCCAATATAACCATGTAACCGGAAGAATTTCTGTTTATTGTTAGAATGTTTCCATGTCTAGAAAATGAGACTTCTGGGATGCATCTGGTGGCAACACGGCATGGGTGCTAGGAGCGAGGAGGGCTGAGCTCCGATTTGCTTTGCAGCCATGGTGTGCCCTGCTCTGCTGCTTGAGAGGCAGAATTTAAGTTAAGGAGCCAGAGGCAGCAGGGAGTTCTCATGGCAGGTGAGGATGTAGCGTGGGGATCTGCGAGCGCGCAAGCAGGACCGGCCGTGCACAGTGCAAGGAAATGATGAACAGCTGGGACATGTCCAGGCTCCTGCAGGGCGGGCCAAGCAGAGCAAATAGCTTGAAAAAGTCCTTTTCTCCAGGATAATCCCATGCCAGCTGCCCGGACCACTCACCATATCTACCACCATGCTAAGCGTTGGGCCGGGAAGGGAAGGACTGTCCAGAGTTTGGGATGCTGGCCTGAAATTTAGGAGGTGTGAGTGCGTGTCCTTCACCATCCTTAACCCTGGGGCTGTGCTGGAGGCAACTGGGCTCCGTGAGACGTCAGAAACCAAAAGAAGAGAAAAGCCCTCAAATCCAGCTGGCAGCTTTTAATTAGGCAGCATCTCCTCCGTTAAATTAGCTAGCCGGGTTCATCCTGCCTGAAGGCCCCCAGGCTCCAGCTCAGGGTCCACTGGGTTCCAGCTGGCTCTAATTAGTGCTGGAAGAAAACGGATAAAGTGGTGCAGTGTCAGAAACAGGCGTTTTCTCCAGGACTCTTTTGCTGATGTGTTTTTGGGTAGGAAAGTCACCACTCTGGAAGGACAAGTAGCGCCTCGGACACCAGAGCAGCTTGTCCAGAGAGGCTGTGGAGTCTCCATCCCTGGAGATCCTCAAAACCCTCCTGAATGCAGCCCCATGCAACATGTTCTAGGTGACCCCGCTTGAGCAGAGGTTGGACAAGATGGTCCAGCCGTCTGATGACTGGATGTTTGCCGACCTGATGCCGATTTACTTGCTCATTTTCACTGAGCCAGGAAAGTTACTCTTTTGGCTGCTTCTCTTTTCACCCCTGAGTCGCTCTTTTTTTTTTTTCTTTTTTTTAATTTTTATGCAGCCACCTGCGTGCGGGGCACAAGGGACTCACTGCCTGCTTTTTTTTTTTTTTTCCATTGCATCCTGCACGTTTCCATGGGGAGACCTCATGTTCAATGTGGCTCTTATGCGCGGGATCCATAAAAAAAGCGGTAAATCCAGCACAGAAGCTCGCTTTGTGCTTGCTCCCGCCAGAGAAAAGTGTTTTGGAGCAACTAGAATTTCAAAGCTTCCTCCAATAGGACGTTTCATTCCCTGTGGGATTCTGGGCACCGCGAGGCCTAGCGAACCCAGCAAATGTATTTACTTTTGTGAACCAGAGAGCCACAAGGCAGGAATTCACAGCAAGCCCAACTTCTTAGTGCACAACCAATAACATTATGAGCACCTTAGGGCAGCTGCAAACAAGGGCTTCATTTATAGAGGGAAAAGTGTAATACAAAGTGATTTTCGGCCACAGGAAAAGGGAAAATAGCCCAGGTAAATGTGTAGTAGGAACTGCAAACTGGGTTCTTTCTGAGCAGTTTAATAATTCTTTGTTATTCTGCAAAAGCCTTCCGGTATTATACATAACAACCTCTTGCCCCTATCCCTACATGTTAAAATAATTAGATTGCAAAATGCGATGGCTTCAGAGTGTATATGTTTCTTTTTTTTTTTTTTTTAAGGTTGATTTCTTTATCCTCGTGATGAGGCTAATTGAAACCCAAACAAAATCAGAGTATAAAATAAATGGTGACAAGTTGGGTATCCCCTCTTGGTCTGCAGCGTGGCTGGCACACATTTCATTAAAAAAGTCCTAGGAAATGTAAAGCCAAATTACAAAGTCTTAATATGACAAGATGCTGCAAGAGAATGCTTGGCCGCTCCTTGGGAACGGTTTCTCTGCATCGACTCCTCTAGTGCAATGATTTTCCTTGGGAGCCAGCACGGCACAGTGGCGTTGCTAAATGAAATTACACAGAGATCACCATCACAAGGAAAAGGGGGAGAAAATCTGCTGTTCCCCGAATAAATGGCTCTAGTGTATCAGGTAGCTAGACTGTAATGAAATTGCAGCTATCAAGGAAAGTAGGAACGGTAGGCTATTTTCTGAAGATTAGTCAAAACCAGTGTTACACTGAATTTAATTAAAGATATGTGTAATTGCTCTCTCTATTTTTCTCTCGTTGCGTGCCCAGATAGGAGCACGGATGTAAAGCCAGACTCGTCTTAGAGCCTCTGGGAAGAGGCCTGGAGCTGCTGCCATCACGTTGTTTGCCCCAAGTGAGCGATAAGCGAGCGGTTGTGTCCGGAAAGGGCCGAGGTTTTGCCATCAGGAGGGGGAGCTCTGAGCACACAGCCCACACCTCAAGCCTCCTTTGCCACTTGCCATCCAGCAGTTTGGCCATGCCCTGATGTGGGAATTCTCGGAGGAGATGTTCTTGGAGTATCAGAAGCTATGTGATATTTTTCTATTGCGGATAGTTAGGAAACTGCTTTTGTCAAACTACAATTTTCATTCTATTTTTCAATATCTGAAAATCTATGGTCACAATCTTGGTGTAATACCACATTTAAATCAGTATTCTCTGTTTTTTTTTTATAGGCGTCTTGGTGTACTTAAGGAACTTTCTTGCAAGCAGTTTTTCTTGGTGGAAATTTTCAGCACGCACATGGCTTACACTAAAAAAATATGTCTTAGGAAAAGTGTTTTGTTTGACTTCAAAAATCCAGTTAAATTCTTGCTAAAAGACCACAGTTCATTTGAGGGTATTTTAAAAAAACTTGTTATAAAGGCATACTGAGGAAAAAGTAGATACTCGGGATATTAAGTACTGCCTATCAGGTGCAAGTACCCAGCTGATCCAGAGACTTCAATGTCCACCACAGACAAGCAGAAGAGAGCAGAAAATGATTATTAGGAATTTCCCTATCATAGTAATCTGTATAACACCTGGCCTCTTCACGGTGCTCTAAATGATTTATCTTCATGAGCTACTGGGGTGGCAGTGGAGGTTTGAAGGGGATCAGAGTCCAATGCACCACTTAGAGGGCCAGATTTTGAGGGACATGGGGAGGTTTTCCAGTCCTTAAAACTTTGAGTCCAGCTCCTGCTGATTTCAGTCATAGACAGAAATGCTCAGCACCACCCCAAAATTTGCCACCTCCTGGAAAAGTGGCGCCTTTCCAAAACGGGCTCCCTTATTGCTTGCCCATGCACCTATGGCTGCTGTGGAAACACCTGATCAAGAGTCTGTAGACAGAAGGGAGCCCATGCTTATTAAAAGTATATATCCCGCAATGTATATTGTGAAGAGGAAATTTCACAAGTATCAAAACTCCGAGGAGGGGATGGCAGGGATGGCACTAAGAAACAGCGGCTCCAGCCCTGTTCTGCGTCATCCTGATCACAGATAGGATGACCAGAGGTGCTTTACTTGTGCAAGTTCATGCTTGCATTAAATGGAGGTGGAGAAGATGGCCTTGTCTAATCAAACCACAGGGCTCTGAAATGAAGCCCAGTGACCGTGAGACCAAGTTTAAAATGTGCCGACTCTCCCAGCCTTAAAATACACTTTCAGTCACAAAGTGTTTGGTTTCTCCAGTCTTTTCCTGGGCCACATCCTGGCCCTACTCTGCCTTTTGTCTTTCCCAGCGATTCAGTCACTGTTTCCACCCCAGAAGTCTCTTTGCTGGGGAGAACTTTCCCTTTCTGGAGTGGTTTTACTCTCCACGGATTAAGCGCCATCACAGCCGCTTGTAAATTAGAGGCCTTTATGTTTAACAATGAGCGTTCCAATAACCCAAATTTAATAAGATCTCAAAGAGGCCACAGTGGGAACAAATGCAGTTGGAACCAGAAGACTTCCCCGTGCCTTTAGCTGCTCCCTTAAAGCCAAGGAGCTGCATTGTCCCCAGAAGGACCCATTTGAAGTGTCCTTCTGGGGAAACGTTTGCCAAAAACGGGAATGAGCAATCACTGCCAGACAGAAATATCATGTTCTCAAGTGGAAATTCCTGCAAAATTGACATGATATCGCAAACAGTTTGATTTCCATGAATACCCAGAGGAAGTTAGTTCCATCAGTCTTTTTCCAAACAGCTCCAATAACAGTGGTGTAGGAGGTAAGGCAATCCTGTGCTTCGGTGCAGGGGCACTGGAGAAGCCCTGGGAGGGACGACCCTGCGGGGACGGCTGCGTTGAGCAGGTCTGGGTTGCTCACAGGTGTGGGGCACGGTGCCCGCCGCCTTGCTCTGCTCCTGACACCTCCTGGGTTGGCCACCAGCGGCCAGGAAGGCTCAGCCCAGCTCCTCTTGCAGCCCCTGTCTTTACACATGACCTTTTCCAGGCACCTTGCGGAAGACATTTCCCATGTTCATGAGAAGCTCTAGATGTTCCTCACGTAGCACAGGGTTTAAAGGGAATTGCACTGCCGGAGGCTGCTTTTGAGGCTGGGTAAGATGTTTTTAACTGCCTGACCTCTTCTGTGCTGACCAGGTGTTGTCCATATCTTCTTGAGGAAGAGCTGGTCGTGCACGAATGTTTTGTTGTATTTGAAAATCCACACTAGCCTTTTCTCCACTTCTTCTCCAAAGCACAGGAGAAGCCAATCCCAGCCCTCACCTGCCCCTGGAAGAGATTTGCTTGGTGCAAAAGCCTGTAAAAGCTCTTAGGGTTTTCCTGGCAATCTAGCAGCAATAGTGACTATTCACAGGGTTGTGACTTCCTCTTGCACTACCGTAATGAAGAACTTTTAAAAATCTAGCATAAAATGTTCTTGAAATGCAAAGCAAAGAGGAATTTTTTTTTTTTTTGACCAAGTGGAATGGAGAATCTATTTCTCTACCCCCATCTGGCTTTTTTGTGGTAATCTGAAATAGCAGTTTTAACATTGTAAGACTCAAAATGATTTCCAAATTGGTGATGTCCCTTTAAAATGACTTCCAAAAATCCTTTGAAAGTAGTATGAGAAGTCTGCAAAGTTCAAAATATATCTGTGTCACTGCTCCCCGCGCAGCTGTAACAAACCCTCTCCATCTGGACTCTGGAAGATTTGACTTGAAAAAAAACAAAGCAGAAAAACCCTGATCATTAACTAGGAACTGCTTGCAATAGAGATCTGCAAAATGAAAGAGCGCTCATGTTAAATTACTTCCATCCAATATGCATGACACATTAGATTTGTTATATTTTGGGGGAATTGTGATATTTCTTCTGCAATTACTAGGCAGAAATATTAAAATAATAATAATAACGAAGTCTAATAAAAGAGCACACGTGAAAAAACAGCTTCTTGTGGCCTTTTGCTTTGAGGTTGCTTTGGCTCGGAGCCAGCGAGCAGTCACTGGCTGATGAGCGGACGCCGTGCGCGCTCCCCGCACTGCGGTACCACATCTGCTAATGAAGATGGCCTGATGTCGTGCCAAAATCCAAATCAGCACCCACCTCTCTCTTACACTAGGGATGTCATTATTGGCATGGTATTTTGCAGATCCAACAGGAATTTTTTAAAATTGTATTTCTTGCTTTGCAGTAAATGCAAAATGCTGCTGTGTTTTCCTTGAGTAGGAGCTGTGAGTTATCACATTTATAAAACTGCAGTTTGAAGTGCCAGTGAAAGTAAAGCGAAGAGAAAAAGCCTTCTAGCATTTTCTCCAGCAACAGCCTGACATCTTGTTCTCAGAGCTGGCTCTCTCTAACGGAATAGTTCACCCTGCTTTGGATAACCATCTGCCTCCCGTGCAGGTTATCCAAGGATACAAAGCGGAACGACTTTATTGCCAGTGCTGGTAGTATCAAAGACATGTAGGTTATCTGACGCATGAGTTGTGAGCATGAAAAACGGTCAATCTAAATCACACTTACAGAACTGTCAAGAAAATTTGTAAGCCCTCGCAAAGTCTTGCTTTCTCCTCTCCCTCCCACATCACAGCACACGCAGCCCGTGCCTCCACTGGAAAATGGTTCAAAAGCAAGGATCTGACTGGATCCCTTCCAGTGAGGGAAGGGAGAGGGTGAGTCTGCAAGAACATTGACAACCAAATGGGGAGTTATTAATTTTTCTTGATGTTTTCCACAGATGACTTTAGTGGCTGACCAAAAACCTGTATTATATCAGCTTAGAAATGCTCTAAAGTTGCCTTATGCTCCCGTTGCACTCTGCAGTAGCAATGCTTGTTGGCACTTTGGGCTCAGATTGCAGTTCCCAAGTTTTGGCAGGGCCAGAGACTATTTTCTAGAAGATCTATTTTTCCTTCTCTGTGCAATTTCCTTGAGAAATTTTGGTCAGAGAGGATGACCTGGCCATGGAGGGATGGATGGATGGATGGATGGATGGATGGATGGATGGATGGATGGATACAGTATACACACAACAACATGTTCTCTCTTCTACTTTCACCCTCTTCTCCAATTTTTTAAGTGAATATGTGTGAACATTCATTCATCTCTTCCTCAATCCTGACAGCTCATGTGAAAGTGTCGTTTAGGACTCAAGGTCTTCATTTAGTTTTTAAATCAAATAATTTAAATGCCTGAGTTGACACAATAGACTAAGAGCCATGAGTCCTAGTGCATTCTATTATGTATGATTCTCCATTGAGCAAATATATAATCACAATCCCAAGTTATAATAATTATGTAATATTTCTTGATAGGAGCAATTGGAATCTATTGTGTAGTGAAGTAATTACAGCCTACTTTAGTTCCTTTGTTTCTGAGTGGGTGGCATTTATGGGCAAAAAATTATGCATGCCTAGAAATCTTTGTAAAATATTGGGTTCTCAGAAATTCTTGGACCTCTTCAGACATATGGAATTTTTAAGGGATAATAACTCTTTTTTTTTCTGCAGCGTAAAATGTTTATTTAATTAACCAAGAAACGTTTAGTTCTAAGAACCAAAGAACATCAAGGCAAATGTTTTTCTTGAAAGAAAAAAAAAAAAGGAAAGAATTTATAAATTTGCACATTCAAACAGGCTTCGTGGGTATATGCACACATTCCCCCTCACACACACAAAAGATATGAGCTGCTTTTCAGTTGCCGCTTTAAATATTGATTTTTATCTTGTAACAATTTCACGTTAGAGGGTTCTTTTTCATAATTAAATTGTTGAGAAAACATCCACAGTTGTGACAGTGCAAAAAAATTGTCTTGAAGGAATAAATCAACAGTAAAGGCAAAAAAGAGGGAATGTTAAGCTGGCTGTTACAGTGTTGTCTAAATTGCTTTTTCAGTCACTTCAGTGAAAGTCTGGAAACAGTCAGGAGTATTAACATTTATCTAGAAATGATAAAACTTACCCACCTGTCAGATACTCAGTCAGTTTATTAATTACCATCAGAAACTTGAGATGGGATGTGTGTTGGTTCAACTACTTAACTACTCACAGGAGAATGTTTTAAAAGGGATTTCCTGTAGAGGAATAAGAGATGTTTGGGAAATATTTTTGAAGCTTGAAAACAAAAATACCTTAAGTTTGTACTCCTGCCGTGATCTTTATAAGTCTTTCATCTAGTGTTTGGGAGACTGGTAAAGGATGCAGGAAGTGGGCCGAAGGGGAGAAAAGATCATAAAAAAACAAATGTTTGTCCTGGAGGCATGGAGGGATTTTGTGTATATAGCAAGCTAACGTCTTCGCTGGTTGCACTATGTGCTCTACCAATGGTACACGCATCATGGTCATGCTGGGTGCCAAAATTAGCGTTCAGGAATCATAGAATAGAATCATTATGGTTGGAAAAGACCTTCAAGATCATCAAGCCCAAGTAGGAAGCTGAGGTTTGTGTCCGCCAGGCTCAATGTCACCTCCTGCCCTGGTGGTTTCCTTCCCTCCTGAAACCAGGAACTGACACTGGAGCACTGGGTGAGAACGTTGGCCCCGCCTGGGCCATGTCTGCTGATGGAGACCTCTCTGGGCCTGCGCTTGCAGCTTGGATTTCACTTGCTCACACAGAGTAACAACCTATCTTTTCACTAAATTCTGCCTTGCTTCTTTTTCTGTGATGACTATTGCTCGGGCTGACTGAAGAGGCTGGTGGGACAGTGGTGGCCTGTGTCTCACCATCCCTGTCTGCACCAAGGCTGTGGTCTGCACAACCAGGAGTCTGGCAAAAGCATTTCCATGGGGGAGTTGTGTGGATATGATCCCAGAAATGGGATTTTTCAGTGCTGATCTTCTGTTCCTGCTCTCAGTTTTGGCAGCAGTAAAGCACGAGCAGCCTGCTGGAAGTTTCTGTTATCTCCACTACTCAGTGATGTACCAGCCAAAAAACTATAAAACTAGTCCATAGCTAGCAAAACTAGCTTCATGTTCTCCTGAATTACAGGGATGCTTAAAAACATCAGCTGCAAACACTCTTTATGAACCCTCATTCAGCTTACAGCTACATTTCTAGTATTTCTTCTACATCGATCTGTATATTTCATTTGAGTGCAGCTTCCCAACATGAAAAATGTGTTATTTTTCCCCTCTTTGAATGTAAATCCAGGTGCTTTTTTGTTCTTTTGGACATGATTCCCTGCTTCCTGATCAATACGTTTTATCGCAATGGCATTTTAGCTAGCACCCCCTTTCAACAAGTCTCCTAGTCATTAGAGGTTCTCCTCTCATTTATTGTGAATATTGTCCTGGCAAGAGCAGGAGTCGGCAGCGTTTTCTTGATCTTGGTCTCTCTGCATGTGCATAGAGCACTTCTGTGCACTTTTGTAAAGCTTTGCTGAATATAGACCTATGCACAGGCCCCAAAAGTGGGAGCCAATTCTCTGTGTGACTTACAGTTTTTTCACGCATAAACTTTATTCTGCATGGCTGTTGTTTAAATAAATGGTGGCATAACAGAAAAGCCCAAACATTTTGACTAATGGCCTCGAAACATCCTGCATTTTATCCAAACTGTGTTTTACACCTCCCTCATCATCATGTTCTCTTACATTTTATGTCACCGGCTGAAATAAGGCCGGTAGCTGCTGAATTCCTCGGAGATGAATTAGAGGTCAGAGTCCACCTTGCAGCTCCTGAGCGTGGTGAGAAAGGAGAAAGCCCCAACTGTTCCCTGTCCTATGGGGCAATGTCTGTGGAGCCATGAAAAAATTAATTTGCCAGACAGTCTGGGTAAAGAAACACAATGTTGAATTTGATGGGGAAAAGAAAACAGACCGGTGCAGGAAGCTGCTGAAAAATCCCATCCTGAAGCTCTTTGCACAGGCTGCAGAGAAGGGGATTGCGGGTTGTTTGCTGTCCCACAGGTCCATGTGGGAAATACGACTTCTCCTCTGTCTCATCTCAAGGGAGAGCTGCGGGAACACGCTTTGGGGATGCAGCAACTGCACAGTTGCTGCTCACCTTCTTGAGGCACTGCATTCAGATTGAAATACATCTTGAAAGACTACAATTTAATCACCAGTTATATTGTAGCCGCAGAGATTTCTTAATAACTTCCTGTCAAGCTCAAAATGCAAGATAATTTCTGATTCCAACCCGAGAGCTGCAACAACGACAGTTTTAATGACAACGACAAAGCCCAGAAAGCTGCTGGCTCCTGCAGGTCACTCTGCATCCCCATGTCCTTCACTGGAAGATGAGTGGCGTCACAGTTCCCCCTTCTTGGGGAAGAGTCATGCCAAGTTAAGGAAGAATTTTTTTCCACCTGAATACCACAGGGATAGGTCTGACCAGCCAAGAAAGCCCCAGCTGACAACTTTTAGGAATACTTTTAATATCTGAGCATCCCCTAGGCAAGTTGGGTTTCTTCGAGAGTGCCCTTGCATTTGCCCAAAGTAGCATGAGTAAAAAACTCATTGGTTTTTGAGGCAAGATGGCAAGGAGCCGTCCCAGAAGCTAATGTCTCCTCTGGCTCCTACGAGAGTTAACAGGCGCTTCTGCGCCTTGCAGCAAGACCTTTGGTACACATTTTTAATGACCTGGGCTCTGGGTAGGTGAAAGGAAAGTTCCAAGCAATACTTCAGGTTTAAAACACTGTCTCGGTGCCAAGTAATCAAACTAGGTTTAAGTGAAGCAATTAGCAAGCATTAGAAAGGCAGCTATTTCCTGCTGGAAGGTGGTAAACTCTGTGTCTCTTACTATGATTTCTCTGGGGATGTGAGTAATGGGCTATGGGTTTTTTGTTGGTGGTGGTGGTGGGTTTTTTTGATTTTTTTTTCCCTTGTGTGGCTTAACTAGAGCTTCTTTTGGTGGTGGTTAAAGCTCTGCAGCTGCCCTCCTCACCATCCCCATGACCAGATCAGTGCTGGTTGTAGAGTGAGCAAAACCTGATTGGGCAAAACCTGATTCTTCTGCTGAGTCTGACAGATTCTGATGTGGTTTGGTGAAATCAAGACAGGGTCGAACTTGTCCTGGTGGGCAAGTTTCTCCCTGAAATATCCATGCTTTTTTTCCCATTGAAATGACCAGAACTGGGATTTACAAAGTCTGGAGCTATGAGGGGGATCCCTCAGCTACATCAGTTGGCCACTATGTCAACTCTTTGTTTTAGCCTAAAATGGTGTTTTTGGAGTGAATCTGGGACTTCGAAGGCTGGCTCTGTCCACTGGCAGAGGCTGAACCCATCTTCTGGTTCCTCCTCGGATGCAGCCCCCATCCCAGCAATGCAGATCAGGGAAACGGGAGCGCTCCTCTCTTCTCCCTGAGAACCTCTGTCCTCCTCCACCACTTTAGAAATTGGCATCTACATCTAAGGCTCCTTCAATTAATAAGGAATTCCCCGTATAGCTTTGCTGGGCTTTGAAAAAGGCTTCAGGGCAGCCAACAAACAAAAAACCGCCGCCAACAAAAGGGTGAGAAGCAAGGCTGGCACTTGGCGAAAAGGTCTGGAGCAAAGAAAGGTGTTCAATAGAGTCAGAGGGAGCATTTTACCTCCATCACAACTAGACACTCCATTCCCTTCACACATTTTTTGATTGCAGTTTATTCCAATTTTGAAGGAAAAAGAAAGCTTTTCCAAGTGAAAAGCCCACATCTTCAGCTTAGGAAGTATCAAAAATGCCCTCTCTTTGCTGTGATTTCCGTTCCCTCCCAGCCAGAATGGTGATAGCCTCGAAAGCCTGAAAACTGAATTATTCGGATTTGCCTGTGCACATACCCCTAATACAGACCTTGATGAGACTAGTTTTATTTTAACAAACCTGGATCGTAAATTTGATCAGTTGGGGGTTCATGCCAGCACCAGCTGAAACCTGTATGAGTAGAGTTATTGCTGAGTATGGAAGAAAAAAAGGAAAGGCACATTAAAAAAAAAACAAAACAAAACAAAACCAAAAACAGAATTTTACCTCAGCTGAGACAAAGGGAAGCTCATCAGAAAATCTGGCATTAGGTCTGTTACAAAATTCTTGGACCTTATAAGGACTATGAAAAGCAGAAAGGGGAAGAACCCCCTGCTGCCCCATTACTTTTCAAGTCCAGACATACATGGAAAGAAATGAATATTCTGGAAGGGAGGGAAGCTCACTATCTTTTTTCAGCTGACCACACAAACTATAGACTCATCTTGACTGCTATTGATTTATTCTCAGACCACTTCCAATAACCAGTACCTGTGTTGATTGGCCTGTTTTTTACAGTTTTGAATTTCAGACTCCAGTTTCTCTGGTGGAGGTGTGAACATCTTGGCAACCATCTAAGCACCTTCACGATAGGCTTTTTTTTTCACAGGAAAACATTGCTTTTTTTTTTCTGGTGGAGCCTTTAAAAGCTGTCTATAGACTTGCTGTCATGCATAGGCCACAGATGGAAAGTTATTGGACTGCAAACCATAACTAGCATTGATATTTTCTATCAGATGACCCAGCTTTCCATTTCTTAGAGCATTTCCGACCTGGGCTACTTCAGAGAGGAGTTTTCCTGTGCTGCTCTGCTGGGGTCACGTCCTTTGGAGAAGGGCACCAATTATGTGCCGTTCGTTTTCCGAGTGCCCAGCTCGCGACCTTCTCCTGCCAACGGGAGCGCGAAGCTCTCATGATTGCAAATGCAGTCGAAGGGGAGCTCTGCTCTCAACACGTAAATTGCTGTGGAAATAAGTACTCTGAAAAATCAGGCCCAGCAATTTCTCAAATTAACAGATGCTTTTAGCAATGTTGACCTTAATGTCTCTGCAGTTCCATTCCTCATCTCTGAAAACGGAGACGGCATTACCGTTTTATGGCACAGGGTTCTGCTGATACATCCATTAATGCTGGTGAGGTTTCCAGGCTGGAGAGAAGAGCACTTCATAGGGAAGCTCAGCCCAGGATTTGGAAGACATGCAAGCAAACGAGGATCACAGGTGATGTGATAAACAGGGAGAGAAATATTCCACAGCAATCTGTTTTGGGGGCTGAGGATTTTTGTATAAGTAGCAAAGCAGGGTCTGATGGAGGAACAGGCCTGTGATCAAGCATATCTAGACTAAATTATGACATATACACCAGAGGCTAAGTCAAAGTGTGTGCACAAATGTGCGTGTTTGTGTGTATGCACACATTCATGATCTAATCTTAGATTAACAGCTAGGGTGATGCTGTCATTTTTAACAGTAAGATTCAGAGGGAAAGCTCTTGCAATGAGTGTGAAGGACTTGCAGGTGATAGTGAAATGTTAATTTATCAAAAAAGAAATAAAATAAAGTAGCTGTGAGAACCTTCTACTCCTACTGTGGAAAAACCCTCTGCTGCCACAAAAGTAGTAACAAGTCTGCCTTTTAAACTGGACCTGCTTAGTGTTAAGATAGCACTTGTTATTTCTGAAGCCAGGTCTTTTCATAGATTCAAAAGGCAGAGAATGGTTGTGTTACACAACTGCTGGGATGGCAACCTCAGGCCAGCTGGAAGGCTGTGAACCTTTCATCAGCAGGACCAGTCATTGAAAGAGTTGCAATGTGTAATACGGCCTGGTCTGCAAAATCTGCTTGTCTCTGCATTAAGCTTTGGAGGGGGCACAGTCATGAAACAAGCCAACTTCTTCTAGCTCACACTTGCACCCGGAGCTGTCCTGGAAGGGCAAACCAGGATGGTGCAAACACCTGCACTGGGAGCAAAACCGTGAGATGGAGAATTGGAGACACTGCAACCCTTTGCCACTGCTTCAGCTGTGTTAGCAGACATCTCATCAAGCCCTCCAAACCCGAGTCACTCTTGTCAACCCCATCTCAAATACAAATGCCTCTTTACACATACTTCTTTTTCAGCCTGAGCATGCAAACCTTCCTGAATACCCTGTTGAAGATTCCCTGACCACTTGAAGCTAGAATCCTATATATGAATTTATTCTATTTGCTACTTTTTCTCTCAGACAGGCATAATTGCTGCTTGAAACATTTCTGTTACATCCAAGTGAACCCCTCAAAAGATTTTTCACAGTGAAGTGTGGTGTCTGCCTCAAGTATATCCACCTGACTTCAGCACTGCTGCATTATTAGCTTGGGAAGCTATGACCTTGAAGGCTTTATATTTAATTTATTTCAACATTCCAGCCATAGAGATGTTTGCTCTGATTAGACCTAGTAAATTATCCTCTGCAGATGAGTTATCTGGGGATTTTCCTCAATTCTTTTTCTGCTCATTCCCAAACTATTCAGAATGAGCCTGAGCTCATTCATCCAGAATGAATCTCTTTTTTCATGGCACAGATCTGTAAACAGTTTACAACGAGTTTACCCAAATGACTGCTCATTGAGTGTGTGCCATTTATGGTGTCATCCTGTGGCTAATTTGATTATCAAAACCTTTAAATAACCAATGATTTGCATTTTTTTTTCAGGCAATCAGCAAATAGCTAGTTCAAGTGGGAATGTACACATAAAATAAGGCAAAAGTAGCCCTTCTCTTTGCATGCTGGAAGTGGAAGGGCTCTTTCACATGAATTTAGGAAAGGAGACATATAAAGAAATAAAGAACCACAGAGCGTTTTCAAGAAAGGTCACAGATTTGAACCTTATAGAATTAAGTACCTTGATTCATACAGTCTGCTTGAGGTCAACTCCACTGCATAAAGAAATGCAGTGGTAACATAAAACTGGAGAATTGGTCTTGGTGTACATGTCACTGTGATCTTCAGATAGGCTGACCAACCTTGAGAGGAGCTGAACTAAACCTCTGTATTTTTATGACTCCATTTTGGCTGTGCTTTTTTTTATGCAACATTCTTCTGCCCATGATACAGCAAGTCTTTGCAAGCAATTGAGTTACAGGGGCTTAGTTCGTTATCACTTGACAGCTGAGCCCCGGCAAGGAGCCATGTGCAACTCCAAGCCAATTGCAAATGTAAAGCAGAGCAAATTAGCTCCCATCACCGTGCAGTGATATTTTGCTTTGCATTTGCAGGAGGGTAACTGTCTGCACTGTAGCTGTAACTTCCGCCGAGCTTCTATAATTTGGTCACCTGCAACTGCATGAATATGTCTCTCAGGAGGAGATGGTTATATCAGCATTTAGAAAAGGGCTTTTTCCAGAATGACTCCTCTTAAAGACCGAAGGTAAGGATAGATGCACAGTTTTGAAAGATTGGTGCTTCTCGGGGAACATCTTTCTTTTGAGTAGGATCTCTCCTACTCTCTCCATTGTGCAATGGCCAAGTTGACACCATCGCCCTCATCATCCCCAGGAGAGCAGTCAAAGAGCATATTAGGACAGCAGATCACCCTGCAAGGTCCATGCTGCCTTACCTAACATCCACCGAGCTCCTGCAGGCCTCTCATCCTCACGTCCCTTCTGCAATAGATGTACATACTGCCCGCTTCCCTGAGGACCCTTCTCTGCTCCCATCAAGCTTCAAGTACTGCCCTTGTGTACCCTGCCAAAAATTTACCGCATTTGCAGAACAAGTTCTCATTACAAAAAGTACTTGCTGCTGGTGTCTCTGCAGCTCTGTGACAAGGTTTGTCCATGGCAGAAGCCCCTTTTTCAGCCTGAGTGAGACTGAATTGATGGGAGCTGGAGGCTCTGAGTATCCCAACTTTTGCTTCCTTGCAGTGATCCAGGTGGTGCTCCCAACTCTAGGGTAAGGGGGAACGTCGGTTGTTTTGCTTTTATATTAAGGATTGGAAAATATGATTTAATCCTTGAGCTGTTTAAAAAAAAATGTAAATTCAGAATTACTGGAAAAGGCGCAGAGCTACTTCAAACAGGAAATAACTTCATCAGATGTTTTTTGGATCAAAACTGTTTGGAGTGTATTTTACACTTTTCACATCCAAAAAAGAAGTGTTGCAAAAAATGAGGATACATAGTTATTTGAACTCTAGCACGAAATGCTAACATAACATTCCCTTGCACCATTGGTTCTGTTCCTTTGGGATATGTATAGCTAAAGGCAACACAGCGCTTTGGCAGGTCAGGGTAACATTTGCTTAAAACATGCTTAAGCCTGGGCTCTGGTGACCTCACTAACCAAATAGATGAAGCTAAAAATAAATGTGAGATGTTGTAGACACATAGGAGCCCCTGTTCCCCTGACTGTTTGTAGAAGGAAGAAGCAGATTCTGCTGGTTTCTGTTTGTCACAGGAGATAAGAACTCACATCCGATGGTTGGGGTGGGGGGTCCTTTGGTCTCATTCTCTCAGACAGCAAATACTGCACAGGGGCCTCCACAAATCCCTCCTGTTCTCTGTATTCCCATTCCCCAAATACTTCAGGCTCTTATATTTTTATGGCTAGATAATGAAGCCAGACTAAATCTGTCATCTGATCTCTCTGCTAATGTAGCAGACACAGTTTTCCAATCCCAGTTTAAGCTGATTTTACTTAGTTGTGACCCCTGGATGATGCAGATGGAACAAAACTTCAGTTCAGGCCCTATGTTTCGGCCAACATTTGACTTCTGCTTGCTATAAGTTCATTTGAAAACCAATAAAACAGGAGAGGGAAGATGCTGAGTTCAGAGTAATAGTAAACTGTCTTAATGGAAATAATTAGCCTTGATCACAGAAGGGGAATTCATGCTCCTGAAAGTAAGAAAGAAGTAAATTACACTTGCTCAGAGGGGTTACACAGCTCTGCTATGTTTCCTGAGTTTCTACATTGGTCCGTTTTACCAGGCATCATGGACAAGAAAGGGTTTCAGCAAAGGCTTATGTGTGTTGTGCATGGGACATACAGAGACCACCAAGCAACCTTCCATGGTGTGGACGAATCTGGCCCTTCTGGAGCAACTGAGAGCACAACCAGGTGATGGTGGGAGACCTTGAAGGTGAGAAGCCTTTGTGCTGACACCTCTCTGATCACACAGGTGATTTCTTTTGTCATCACCCTAACAGGGGAGTTTGAGCGGAGTGCTGGGAGACTTTATAGTGGTGCAAAGGGACCCAGGCCACCCACAGCACCCAAGACATCACTCAGATACCTAAATAGGCTGAATGTCACCTGTGAAAGTCCCACGTTCTGCCAGCCGCACTACAGATCTTTTAACTTTGGCTTGGGTCCCCATGGACATGACTATCTCTGCAATGTGCCACATTGCAGGAATGGGATGCACCCATTGTATTGTTCCTTCCTCTCTTAATTAGACTTGGCTTTTTAATGAGATTGTCAGATGGACAGGGATCTAAGGCTTGTGGGGCAGACAGGCGGACTGGCCTTCCCTACCACAGCGCTTTCCCCCACATTGAGGTGATTTCCTCATTTTTGTATTTGATGGGGGAGGGCAGGCTTGTTGGGGGGGTTGTTTTAAAATGATTTTTCCTGCTGGCAGCAGAGGGTTTCAGAAGGGGTCTGACCTTTTGTGTGCCATGGCATCTGCTCCAGCACGGCCCATCAAATTCTTCCCTAATGAGGAAGAATTTTGTTTTTTACTCTGTGGCTGAGTTTGCCGAGAACAGTCTGATTTCCTGCCTATCAGCTGGAAAACCTCCCGCTCCAGGGGCCGCTTGGGCTCCTTTTGCTGACCCTCGGCCTGTTTGCTCCTGTGCCTGAAGCCCACTGCACATCCACCAAGGCGACTGTCCCCCCAGGAGAGTATCTGCTTTGCTTCTGGTTTGGGAGTTGAGTTTCATGCGTCTCCTCCACTTATCCCCATGGCCTTTGAGCATTTTGGCCTCTTTGGCTCTTCTTCTTCCCCCGTGGGGACCCCTGCAGTCAAGTCAGGGAGGCCAAGGCTGTGAGGGGACTTGAAAAGCTTGAGCTAAACCCAAAAGCTCGAGCTAAATTCTAGAGCTCCCAGGTAGATCTGATCTGCCCCTGTCCAAAGCAGGCGAAGAGCTCAGGATCTGTAGCCGGCTCTTTCCTTCCAGGAAAAGGCCAGTCTGCAGGACTCCAGAACATCCGTGGATGGTATGCAGAGATGCCTCCTCTGCCACTTACTTCTATCGCTATCCCCAGTCCTCTTCTCTGTATGGCCTCCTCCTTTACGCATCCCCCTTTCATCCCAGCTTTCCTTGTCCCTCCTGCATCCTTCCCTCCCTCTGTCCTTGCCTAGGAGGAAGAGGAGGAGGAAGGAAAACCGCACATGACAGTCCAGCCCCAGAGAAAGCGGATAAGGTGGATAAGCTTGGCGCTGAAAGGCAACTTCCCTTGTCTTTGCTCTTGGCTCTCCTGTAACACATTTCTGATGAACTTTACAGGCTTGTTCTAGTGTCAGCTCAGCTCTGAGCAAAATTGTAATGCAGGTATGTGGGGAAAAAAAAAA
>VZSV01000086.1:245504-305981 GCA_013398735.1 Nothocercus julius
AAAAAAAAAAAAAAAAAAGTGGTAGGAATGTGTCAGCTGCAACAGCTGAAACAACGGGAAGGGGAAGCAATTGGAGCCGGTGTGTGTAGGATGAAAAGGGTTTCCACCAGGGCCATTTGGGAGGAATCAGGGGAAGTGAAAAGGGAGAGAAAGGGCCTGAAGACGCTTGACAAAAGACAGGGGAGGTTTGGTGGCCATTTGCTCCCAGGTTGCGGGGTTTGGCAAGGATGGGCTGGAGGCTGAGGCAGACACTCCGTCTCCCTGCCCTCAAGTCCCAGCTCCGCTCTAGGTCAATGCAACCATGCTTCATCTGCAAGATAGCAATCGCTGCATGGTTTTTACACAAATTACTGTTTTTGCAGTCCGGGAGGGCCTGAAGGCAGCTCAGAGAGACCGTGCAGCCCTTTGCAGACCCACTAGTGAGGAGCCATCTCTGAGGGGCTTGTGGGTCTCGCCAAGCAGGTACAGAAACCTGCTTTACACTACACAGAGGCTGCCTGTTAAAGCGTTTACGGTGACATCGTGCCAGGCTCGGTGACGGGAACTCACCTTCATGTAATTAATTCCAAGGCACTGTCAGCGCCCCGGGTTCTCCTTGGATAAAGCCGGTGTTAAATAGGCTCCAAACTTGCCATGTCAGCCCGCTTTGTACTTGAGAGGAGACGTGCTCCTTGGGGTAGGGGGAAGGGAGCGAAGGCAAATATGCTGATGGCTGAGAGACACTAAGATATGCTGGTAATGGGGCCAGCCAAGAGCCAGGGAGAGAATAAATAAACATAATTTGGTCGTGACAGTCTGTCTGGCATTGTGTTGCAGCCTATTAAGATTTCTTGTTTCAAAGGAGGCAGTAATTTAGTGAAAGCAATATGGTGAGAGGGCTCCGGAATTATTGATTAGCTTTGATCTATAAATTGCTGCTGAGCTCCTTGAAAATGTATGAGATGAGGACAGGCACATAGGATGAATTGGGGCCAAATCCTGACTGGTGCATGGGTCTCAATGGACAAGCGTCTGTGCAGTTTTTGGAGGCAGCTGCCCAAGCTGGGAGATGGAGCAAGTACAGTGACAGTTTCAGAGATAGATATCCCGCCCTGCAACCAGCGGCAATATGTACCACCACCAGCCATCACGGGGTTAGACTCCTCCCGTCTCCTAATCTGGACGCTTTCCATCACTGGTCTGCTCTGGATTTTAGGGGGAAACCCCTGTGTGGGTTGCAGCCCCTAGTGCCATGGGAAATATGTGGGGTGAAACCTTATTCCCTGGGAAGCTCTTGAGATGGAAAGTTTCTTTGCAAGTTTAAGCTGGGCAGTGCACAAACATATATGAGCATCTGAACTTTCTCTGGGGGAAATGTGACCAGACTGGCATGTGCTGAACTTCTGCACAGTGAAGCAGCTACCTGTCATAAGACTTTATCCTCTAAGCAATGCAAAATATGTATCTCTTCTGTACAATACCTGCTTATATCCCCACTTTGCAAGGATCTCTGTGTGTTTCTCAATATGCACCTTACTTCCCTCAGACACTGGTTTCTTGTAAATGGTAATGATTTTGGCACCATGAGCAGTGCTGGTTGGATTTGGCCAAGACAAGGCAATTTGCCTTCTCAAGTGCATACTCTGAGGCTGGTGCTCCTTCAAAGAAGCTGCTTAAGAGCATCTTCTCTTCATGGTTTTGTTGTAGAAGGGGAGTAGCTCATCTCTTGTTACCGCAGTAGCCACCCTTGTAGCTCCACAGGGCTACAAGGCTGGCCAGGGGAGCTCTGGGCTTTTCTTTGGATCTTCCTCATGGGTTCTGTTGAATGGCATGTTTGCTAAACTTATCTTTCAGTGCCAGGTCCTTTTGCAGACAGTGCTGGGAGGTCTCCAGGCTCTTCATCCCATGGAACTCTGTACCCACCTGGCTCCAAGTCAGTGACATGCCACCTGTCCAAACTGCCACTGTCTTCGGGATCAGGCCACGCGTGCCTGATCTTCCTGGGCTTGAATCCAAACCCCAGCTGAGTCTGTGGAGCAATCCTTGTTTGCTTCAGCTTTGGATTTGGTGCCAAGTTCTCAGCACTATGCTGGGAATGAACCAGGATCCTGCTGGAGGCAATGTTTGATGCAGCACCATGTCACCACTTTACACTCCCTGTCTTCAGCTTTTAAAACCTAGAATGAGTATTTTACTCATTTCTCTAGGGTTGTCCAAGAATACAAGATGGAAAGACACTTCCTCAGATCATCAAGGCTAATCCTCTGCTCCTTCTGGGAACCACATCACTCAGACTTTTGCACAAGCCTCAGTGTTGGTGGCAATTAAACTGTTTGGCCCTTTAAACCATGGCTGGTCTCTCATGAATGCTCCATCCTTTTCCTAATATGCAAGTGGGTTGTAGAGTCTTTTCTAGCAGAGCTTGGCTGCTACTACTATCAGCTAACACCTTCTACTCCCACCCCATCTGTGCTTGGTGCTATTTTCATGCATAATGCATTGATCATCTGCAGGATGGTGGGGGGGAAATCATCACTTCAAGTCACTTGTCTGAATTCAAGCCACATCTGAGCTATATCCTTTGCTGACTCCCATCTCTATAGCTCAATTTCAGGGAGGAAAAAAACAACCAGAAGATCTCAGGCTCCTCCTGTCTGCAAAACTCTAAAGAAAATACTGCTTCTGTTTATAAGCCTCTGAGGGCCCTATAAGTGACCATCAGAGCTGCTGGAAATCCATGCAGCACTGAAGCACGACTGCAGCCGTTCTAGCTGACAGCAGGCAGGGGACAAGGACTGTTTTTGTTTGCCAGTCTTGGTCTTCCATAGTGCAAAGGATCAAGCTCTCCATTTTTGCAGATTACTTTTGTGTCCATGAGTATTTACTGATTTTCAGGCACACTGCTTTTGTTTTACACCAGCGTTGCTGGGAAGAGTACTGGTGTTTCATTCTGGAAAACAGATCTTCAAAGAGTAATGTACACTTAACAAACTTGGTTTTGAAGTCTCGCAGGAAGACTTTGAAAACAAAGGCTCAAATTCCAGAGTAAGTAGAAAGTCCTTGGTTCCTAGTGGTGAAACTTCCTACCAGAATTATTCCCAGAGGCAGTATAGACTTTGCATTTTGCCTCATCTAAATGCATTAGGAAGAGTATTAAATTTCACATGTGCTGCATGTTGATGTAATTCTCCTGACACGTCTGTTTGCACCATTATGAAATAAAGGATTTCCTTTCCCTTTCTTTCCACACTTGCCCTGGTCTCCAGGGATCTCAAGGATATGATCCATTGGCATACGAGGATTATGCCTTTTACATAGAGGACTTAAAAAAGGCTTCGTCATTGTGCTAATAGAAGTCTCAGGACAGCACCCCGCATTAGCAGTGCTTGACTTCACTGACAACCTTTGGCTGAATTGATCCATTAATCTTTTGTGTCGTGATCCCTTCAGCAACCCTGGCCTTGGTTGAACTTTGCTATATGTAGTACTTTTCTCAGGACGAGAACTTGGGTGCATGAGGGTCTGGTGGGCTTTTTTATATGAAAATACCTCCTTGTACCTCCTTTGTCACCCCGTAGAAGGGCAACCAACTGCTGCAGCGGGTCAGAGCAGAGTGGTGGTGTTTTCTGGGGTCTAGGAGAAGGGTCTGGTCTGGCAAGGCTGCAGGAGAGGAGGTGAGGGCTGCTGCTTGGGCAGACATGCTTCTGATAGCTTTTACTTCTAAGGCCTGCGGTTGGCCTGTGGTGCTGTTGTCGTGGCTCTGAATTTGGGAGAGGTGATCTGCCCACAGCTGGACTTAAGGAGGGGGCAGAGCTAAGGAGAAGAGGCAGAGGTGGGAGTTTTAAAATTCTTCTTCTTTTTACATTAAAAGAGTGGCAGAAAATGAACTTATCAGGCCAAGAGCAATAGGGGAGATGAACAGTTCCTCCATGAGCTCATGTTGGCCCTTCTAGGCAGGCTCTAAGGTAGGCTGCCTTACGCTACCTGATGATGCTCTAATTCTTATGTGTTCCAATTCTTTATCCATGGTGGATCACCATGTTCCTCAGTCCATCCATTATACGGCACAACAGCAATGCGTCCCGGCAGCGACAAACACACCTAAAAAGTGCTGGAGAAGGTGCTTGCTCTTGCCTTCATGTGAATCTGCCCGCAAACAGCCTCCTTCCCCGCTGAGAAGCACAAGACCAACATTACACACACGCAACAAGCGCCTCGCAGCACCCAAGCGCAGGCATGTATGCCGTAAGCCGGCATGCAAAACGTTTGCGTTCCTGGCGCCACAGCACATCACCCAGCTTTGCCTGCGAGCCTGTTTTCCCGGGTGAAAATTGGGAAGCCTCTCTCCGGGCTGCTTGCGGCGGACGGAGCGCAGGAGCTCCGGAGAGCATTGCTGGAGGCTGCAGCGCTGCGCGCGCCGCGCTCTTCCTCGGGTTGATGCTGACATCTGGAGGCCGTGCCGCGGCAGCGAGCGCCGGCCGCTGCGTCTGCATGGCGTTTCCTTGCTCTCGGCGTCGCAGAGGCACCTTGGCTTTCCTGCTGGAGCTAGGGATTGGTGGTCTGGACCTTGGCGTGAGCCTCATCATAGAGATTCGCTAGATTAGGGTAATGCTGAGCAGACGCACATAGGGCAGGTTTGGATAAAAGGTGGGTTTGGATACAGGACAAACCTTGATCTGACCAATTGAACAGTTAGGGAAAACTGAGGCAGGCTTTCAGCCGATGGCAAATGGCCTTCCTTGCTGATTGTGGCTTGGAGAGCCCCGTTTTGCCCTTTGCTTTTGGCTTTGCTCTTTGTTTTCATGCTTCAATCTGGGGTCTTTCCCAGGAGCTGCCGAGCATTTCCAGGACTGCACCAAGGTCCACTGCCCCACCAATGATCCTACTGCCAACCTGAGAGCTGAAGGGCAGAAAGGAAAAAAAGAAAGGAAAGAAAGACACATTAAAAAGATGTTTGCTTATGGAACTTCATGCTTACAGTGGGGAAACTGAGCAAGGGGATAACTGGCCAAAGCTCTGCAGAGATGAGAGTTTAATTAGTAACTGATTTATATCTGCTTTTGAGAAATGTGCATGTTGGGATCCCAGCATTTGTGTTGCAGTTGGCTTTTGCAATATATATGTAGATGCTGAGTAGCTTCTGCATGTTTTGGCTGCTTGTGAGTGGGGAATTGCTGTCTGTTAGGAACGACCAAGGATGGTGCGAGGACTTGGCTTCCTGCGGTTTTCTCACTATGAGACAGTGGGTTTTTTGATTTTTTTTTTTTTTTTTGATAGATGCCTAGGCTTTTGAAGCTAAGAAAACACAGATCTCCACTAAGGTTTCATTCTTGGCTTCTAATGAATATCTGATGCCATTTTAAATTTAAGATCTTAACTTTTCTTATTTTTTTTCATGTGCTCAATGAACGATTTAATCAAATAGGAACTGAATTCTGTGGGATTCCCAGTGAAAACTCTGATTTATGCTCTTCTCTGGTCTTGGTGCATGACTCTCTCCATGCTTCGCTATGATAAATAGTCATCTGTTTCTTTGAGAATCCGGGTTTACCTCAAGACACATTTGCTCTTTGAGCAGGATCAGCGTCTTTCTGGCTAATCCCTCTCATGGAAAACATCAACTTAAATCCTAAGTTGTACCTTCCTTCATTTTTTCAGTAATGCATGGGTTTTTTTTATTATCATTCTGCTTATCAGTATATCTCTCCTTCTGGGGATGTGTTATTTCATGCTTCGGCATCTCACCACAGAAGTATAGCTATGGTTTCCAGCCACATATGTGAGAATAATTGAAAGAGAAATTAGGAAAGTCTTTATTCAGGATACAAGTCTCCTAAATTACGTTGAACCAGTCATTAAATTGATTCAGTAATTGCCCTACTTTAACTCAGCAAAATGATTCATTCAGAAGCTCTGGTAGAGAATTTCCCTAATCAAGTCTAGCACCTCTGGTGTTGGATGTTCTGAGCGGATTTGGAGTTGTTTGCATTCATGTCCCAGCTCAGTGTCCATGAAGTGGCCAGCACCAGCTCCTGTGCTGGATAGCAGGGCCCCCGAAAGGTGGTGGACAGTCTTCTGGGTGGTGGCATCTTCCGTTCCTCCCACCTCTGAATCCAAAACAAGCTAAATATTTACTTTACTAGCATTGACAGGAAAGGTTGCCTCATGCTAGTCCTTAGGCACATATGTTGGGGATACCAAAGAGCCTCTTTGCTTACAGGAAAACTGTTTTAGCCTTTGCAAGAGATCTGCAAGGTCACTTTAAATCCTGCTTTGCTTGCTCCAAAATCTGATCTTTTTGCTCCTCCAAGTGCAATCACAAGGGACAGGGAATAGGTCCATGGAGGGTGATTTGTTATCTTTGTCAGACCAGTTCTGAACTGGTTTCAGGCTTTTTGGTCATGAGTCAGGCAGAGGATGCCCCTCTCCAAGTGTGACAGAGTGGAAAGCACCACGTGTGTGGCCTCGCCTTGGTAATTTCTATAAAAAAACAATCCCACTGGCTATGTGATGTTACACTAGCCAAGCCGTTCCACTGCTTTGACTTGTGTCTCCACTTCAAAAAAAAAAAAAAAAAAATCAATCTCTCGAAATGAACTGGCCATTAATTGAAAGAGACCTCAAGAGTTCCCTAAACAATTCCTTATACTAATTAAAGACAGATCAAAGTGCAGTTCCTCGTATTCTCTCTGGAGGCAACCGAATTTCTGAGGGGCTTCCTTATGAGGAAAGATAATTCCTCGGGCTTTTCCGCAAGGGCAGAGACGTGCACTGTTTGCTCACCGGCAGCAAAGACTTAGGTGATGCACGAGGAGCAGCCCAACCTGAATGCGGGAATGTGCTGCTGCTATTTAATATAACGTATTTCATGACTCCTGTTTTTTCAGCATTAATGCATGGGAAAGTATTCGGCCTGCCTTAGACGTGCTTCCCCTTGGGAAGCAGGCAGCAGTGGGAGAGCCAGCAGTGGCTCTGGGAGAGCTGGAATTCCCTGAGCCACGCAGAAGGGCTGGGCTACAGGGAGAACTCTGGAATGGCTCCCTGGAAGGGCTTCATAGATCCATTGGCCTCTGGAGCATTCCTGCTGCCGGTGCCGCTTGGAAAAAACATAGATTTTTTAGGCTGGGTTTTATTCCTCCTTTCTGTGCACTGTGTAAAGGGAAAGTGCAGTAGAGCTGGTGCCTGGCTCGCATTCATAGATTAAAAATCTTGGGACCTTTTGGAAACTCCAGCTGCTGGGGGAAAGTTGTGTTTTAACTTTGCCCTTAGTTCAGAATTATTTTTCTTGACCTCAGCAACTACAGGACTGCTTGCTGGGGCTGATTTATTAGTAAGCAACAGCAGGACCAGGCACGAGACCTGGAAGAGCACTGGACTTGGGAGGGGTTTGCCAAAGGCTTCTTGCCTTAACTTGGGTAACACAACTTAGAGCGGGGCCTCTGCTCTCCGCAATAGCTCCCTCTTTCAAAGGTGACGCAAGGACAAGACCTGCTGCGGTTGTGCAGCGCTCAGAAGACGATCCTGCTGGAAGAGACGGCTTGCTCCCTGGAGCAGGTTTGTTGCTGTGCCTAAGCCCTTCTGGAGACAGCCTTATTGTTCAGCATAAATATGAGGAACCACATTGCATCCACAAAAAGAATTCCTATCCCACCCTGGCTTATGGCTTTCCAGAGCATTTCCCCTTTCCCAGTGGAGAGGACCACACACCCTTCAGTGCTCTTTTCTCCACCTATCTGCAGCTTTGTCCTCTGTCCTTTCTGTGTCGGGCACCACCACTTGCCCTCAGGGCTGCCACACTTCAGGTCAACTCATCCTGGCTTCCAAGCATGCACCAAAACCTGGCATTTTTGGCTTCAGCAAGCCTCCATGAACCACACCACAGTATGAGTTGGCCTCTCCTGTTTTGCACTGACAGTCACCGCCTGGGATGTGTCCCAGCTGAAGCTGCCATCAGCTAGACCAGCCAAAGCATGCAGCAGAGTCCTGCACAGGAGATGGCGTGAGACTGCCGGAGCTTGGCCAAAATACTGAAGGAAAGGGTCTGCCAGCACACAGCCACGAGAGGGCATGGGAAGGAGAGCCAAGGCCACTCCTCGAAAGGCCTCTCTGCAGCCCTATGATGGCCTGTCTATTTTTCTCTATGCATCTGAATTTCTCCAGAGAGATTTTGTGTTTTCTGCTCACAGCTGTTTCCTCTGAGCGCAGCAGCCACAGCTAAAGGTCTGTGTGAAGAGAAAGGAGCCCCGCAGTGGTGCCTGGAGGAGGGCAGCCCCAGGATGCCTGTTCCCAGCTCACGTTCCTGCTTCCTCTGGCCCTGAGTTGTTTAGTGTGTCTGTTCCCCTACCCTTGTCCAGCGGGGCACACACTTACCCTGGGCAGCACGGTGATGAGAGATGCATTGAAAAACGAGTTGGCTGCATCCTGTGACAATAGCTGCAGAGGGCGGACTGGCTTTCAGAAATGGCAAGTGTTTGGTTTTCACAGCTTTTCATTAAATACCTACCCATGGGAGAATTTGTCCTAATCTGTTCAAGGAGCCACTTTCTGACTCCATTCTTGCTTGTGGTCAGAAGCCACAGGGATCTCTTTTGCCCTTCCCTGAAATGTTTGAACAAGCATCCTTGATTTTTCTTTTTATTGCAATAAGGCACTAGCAGCTTGTTTCAGGGCTGGGTCATGTTGTTTTTCACAGCAGGGATTGAGCAGAACAGCCATAACAAGCGGGGGGAAACCTTTCAGAGAGGTGTTGGTTTAAAGCTGTTCCTTGGGGCATGGTTCCATGCTGTTCTGTCCAGCAAATGGACACAGGTTGTGCACTAGCTCAGTGGCTCTGCCTGGCACCCTGGCACGGAGGAGCATCAAATATAGTGAGCCAGACTGGAGGGGACCATAGGAGGCTGTGCAACCACCTCTTCCCTAAACTGTCCTGACAGTATCTCTCTTAGATTGGGGATGGGGTCAACGGTCCCTGAAGGAAGGGCTGGGGAAAGGCAGCATTAAAAAGTGATGTCTGGTAAATATGCTGTGAGTCAGGGCTTGGCGGCAGGGGAACACAATGTCTGCCAGCATCCAGCTACTTCTTCAGCTCATGTCATGTCATGTCAGTCATGTCATCTTGTCACAACGACCAGGTCACAGCCCGCTCAGGGATTGCTGTCCTTCAACACAGCCCCAGTCCCCACCAGTCTGCCTGATTTGGCAGTTCTTAGTCCTACTGCCTGGGAAAGACTTCATGAGAGTGAGAGATGTTAGACAAGAAGTCATCCTTGAGGGCAACACTGGGAAATAATTTGGGAAGGGAAGGAGGGTGCATATTTGGCCAGGCCTACGTGCCAGGTCTTGAATCAGCAGAGCTGTTTTGGCAAGAAGTGTGGTTTTGTTTGACTGAAGTAGTTACAAGTTCAACTTCAAGGCTGATTGCATCTTTATGACCTAAAATTGCTTTATAGCTGTAATTTATTCTCTGTTTAACACAGGAACAGCTCTGCCAGGATAACTACATCTCCAGGAGGAGGCTGCTCTTGCTGCAACACCCTGAGGGGGAGTTGAGAACAACTATTCACTGTCTCTCAAAAAAGAGACTAGAGGATATCAAAGAAAAACCCTGTCAAGCAACAGTAAAAAGAGAGGTACTTTGTGTAGCTAATCTGTTGCTTGCCTCTTTCGAGGTAGCTGTTGCTAAGGCCAGATTTGAGATCCTTCATTGATGATAAGGCTGCACTACAGAGACAACGATCATACTTGGCAAGCTACCTCAGCACTGTGCTAGGATCATTTTAAAACTGCATTTGAGCGCCTATGGAGTACAAACACAGCAGCAAGGCTCTAATGCAATGAGGACTCCTCCATTCAAACCAGTTGCTGTTCTTATAAAATGCTATGAATTAAACACATGTGTGTTTATATGCTCTTTATAAGCACCATCAGAAAGTATTTTTTTTTTCAAAGCCACGAGGATAAAAGGTGAAATTGGCTTTATTCATCTCAGTACAAAACAGGAAGAGGTAGAATAAACCATTTCTAACACAGCTAACCTTTTTCTAACCCTGTCCACTAGATGCCTCTTGAGTCCCTTAACTGAGCCCAGGTCCTGCCTTTCCAACATGTCTGTCAAGTCCTGCAGACTAAATCAATATGACAGCTCAAATCAGGCATTATTAAGTTATATCCTTTTATTTCTTTCTCCAAAGGTGCTATGAAATGCCTCAGAAAAGCTTGTGCATGTCAGTTCTGGGAACAGATGTGATTTTTTGCAAGCAGCAAAATCCAAACAGAACCAGCAAGCCCTACCATGCGCCTCCTCTGCATTTTTGTGGGAGAACCTTAAAGAAGCCTTGCAAAAGTAGCGCACTTGTCAGGTGGCTAGCACAACCGGGGAGTAAACTGAAGAGAAAATTTTTTACCATTAATAGTCTCATTTTGTGTAACTTTAAGTCTTGAGTTCTGAAAAGTCATACCTCAGCAAAAGGCAGGAGAAAGGTTCTCCAATGAAGAATTAAATCTCCATATGTTATAGAAATATTTTTGCTATAAGAAAACATCATTATTTTCAGTTTTGGCAAGTTCAGAAGCTTCTGATAATGACTCCATTTTCTGTGCATCCCCATCATCATGTGGTTGCTGTAGTTCTTCTTCTGGAATGAACTGAGCAGGCCAGCGTCTTCTTTGCTGATTTGCCTCACTGTCATTACTCACCTTTCCCATTTGATGGAGATCCTTGGCAATTATTTTTTCAGTATCTTCCAGTACCATGGTTAATAAATTAAACAGTAGAGCAATCCAGGCAAGGCCAAAGATAATCCAAATGGCCACAACTGTTCTGTAATAGGAAAAATAATTCCTGTCGGATTGCTTTCCTGCAGACAAAGAAAAGGAAAATTTACAAGTGAAAATTGTTTTTCCTCTGTAAAATCGACCAACCTAATGAATTTATGAAAGTATTTTATGCTAAGTGCTTTAAGGTGACCTTTACATTGTGCTGGAGTCCCTCACTTCCTCAGCAAGGCTGCAACTCAAAGGAAAAATGCTTTAGGTTCAGGTAGGGCCACTCTCTTGTGGTTTTAATAAGTGGGTATATGTCAGCCCATGCTAGCACCCTTCCAAAAAATATACTGGGCTGAGGTGGATTAGTCTCAAATTAGGATATTTTCCCCCCCCAGCATACCAACTCCATTGCAACCTCTGCATGTACAACTAAATTTTATTGTATTATTATGAAAATATTACCAAACTCAAAAGGCACAAAAAGCAAAGCACAGCGGGCCACTAAAACCACTCTACAATTGCTACCTAGATTATTGTAATTTTCTATATTCTTCCAACTGTGATTATGACCTAATACATAATTATTTTAAATTACAGGTATCCTTGATCATAGAAAGAGAAGTTGCAATTCCTGCTTTGCTTTTGAATGGCTGCAAGATCATCAACCATTAAAAAGGTGGGTGACTGATGAGAACTCGCTGTCACATACTGAGTACAACTTCCTGTGTTGGAAATCAGCGGACTGAAGCATGTTCCACGCAGTCCAAACCTCTTAGCATCACCCAGTATTCCACGTGTGCATTCTACGTGGGCCATTTCATTTGGTTCCTCAGCAGTTCATGACCAATGCTGGGAGTTTTTACTCCTATTGCATTTAATCCTCCACAGCCTTTTAGCATGATCTAGATGATACAATATTCTTGCAAGATATCATGGAAGATCTTTCGAAATGGGGCAGGCGTAGGCTGGTTTGCCCTCATGCCTAGAGATCCAACAGTTGTTTTTCTGCTTCTGGTGTTGATTTGGCATAGGAGCTGCCTGCCTTGCTGCAAAGCATCTCCTTTTTTGTTCTTAGCTGGAGCTCATGGTTTGGGAATAGGGTTTCAGCACTATGTTAGCAAAGCAACTTGTAATGTCATTGAAATGTTTCCTCAGAACTGGGCTTAAATAGAGCGTGAAGTTTGTTTACAGCCCAAGGGGAGTTTCACCTATGTGTGCATGTACAATGAACAGTTAAATTCAGACTCTGGCATCTTCTTAGGATGTCTCCCTGAAATAAAAAAGGCTTTATCTCTTTATCTCAAAAAAATGAGGGGCCAGTTCTGATGTGTTATGTGAGTGTAAGCCTCCATTTTTCAATGACTGGGTAGATTTCCACACTTTCCATTTTTCCACATTTTTGAGGAGAATTGCTGTAAAATCACGTCTTCTGAAATGACCAATTATTTCTCTACTATACACATTGAAACATAAGACTTAGATGGCCAAAGTAGGGATATCTGCCTTATTTTGTATGATTATCACAAACCATGCCCTTTCAGTATATGCAAATTCCAAGGCTCTCTGAATCCTCCTCTATACATCCCTTTCCCTTCCCCCAAATAGAGGCTTCTTTGGAGAGGCTTCTTAAAGTACCATATATCATTATATTTAGACATCACAGCACTTTCATCAGCTCATGCCATCCCAGAGAGATGAATATTTGCCCCAGAATTATATACAAGGCAAAGATTAGGAAGGCCCATGTGGAAGAGTGGTCTCTACAGTACATTCACTAGCCACTTGTGCAGTCACCTTATGGTAATTACAGTAGCATCCATGGCCTTTCCATGTGTCTCCTCCCTGAATTCAACCTTACCTACTACATAATCACCAAAGCCAATGGTGCTGAGAGTGATAAATGCAAAATAAATTCCTTCACTGTAGGACCAGCCCTCTGTTCTCTGGAAGAAGAGTGATGGCAAGCACAGAAACACCAGGATCCCCATCACCAGGAAGAACAAAAGGGTCAGAAATTTGATCTTCTTCTGAAAAAGAAATAAATTTAATTATGATTCTGATTTGACACAGTAGAAGGTCATATATAATGGTGTGGTATTCAAATGGGAGGCTACTTGGAAATACCTACTAGAATCTTGACAGAATCCTCTCTACCATCTTGACAGAAGCCTAGCAGTGAGCATACAACTTTGCCTGAGTAAGTGGAACCAATTACCTTTCTCACTCCTTTCCCGTACAGGAATTTCCCCAGCTTTTTACACAGCAGTGAGAGCATCTTACTGACGCGGTGCAGAAAAACAATATTCAGAGGGATTCCAAACAGAGCAAAAAAGACACAGAAGATCTGTCCCCCAGCAGTTTTAGGACGTAGTGTGCCATAGCCTATGAAAAAAAGATGGGTCAGAGGAGGCATTACAAAGAGCTGGAGCAGTCCACAGTCCCATTCACACCTACCCAAACCTGGCCTGCCTTTGCCCCCAGAAGAAATGCTTAGCACTTCTCAGCACACATGCATTCACTTTTCTCTGATAAAGCCAGTTGGCAGATGAAGTGACTCACTCTGCATATTTTGGAGGATGCAGAGAGTACTGTGTGCTTCCAGCCTAGCCTTAGTGGGAATGAAAGCATAATCTAAAAGCAGTTATGGAAAATACACTGTCTCATGTGACAAATACATGGAAAGACAGAAAGCAGAAGGCCAGAGATCTGGAAGCTGTCGAGGCTGGAGTCCAGGGCTGTTTGCCATGCCAGATTTGGATACATCCCACCCCTAGCTTCTTCTCAATCTGCCGGTGAAGGCATGGTCAGGGCATATATCACAGTGCTGTGTTAGTGACCTCCCTGGCTAGATGCCAGAAAGCTGGTATGTCTGGATACTGGCTCAAATCCTGGAAACAGTGTAGGGTATATAAAAATAGCCTGTGCTAAATAGCCTAGACCTTAATGGCTGATTTATTCATGCCAATTAGTTGTCTTTAAATGTTATTAAAAGAAAATTTAAGCAGTGAAATAGCTGCAGAACTCCACACATGTCCCTTACTGGACAGGAGACTTTGCTCTTCTCAGACCCCTTGAGGTACACATCTGAGTGGAAGAGTCCTGTACTTTGTGTATGTCCTTCCTAAAAAAAAAAAGGACATTTTCCCCAGCCCAGCTCATGTCAAGGTATCCATTACTCTTAGTGTGTAAAGCTTTCTCTGAGGGAAAAGACAAATAAGACAACTGGCTGATTTATTGGCTGCTGGGCCTCAAAATACTTGAGCTATCCTGTGCTCCCTGTCACACAGCTGTTCCACTTTCATGACTGCAAAAATGAACATTCCCTATACTGGAGGGTTGAAGATGGGTAGAAATACATGATGTAGCTTCACCAACAGATCTCTGCAGTGAAGGTACAGAGAAATAGGCAAAGCTGTACTTCTGTGACAGCCTGTCTCTTTTACTGGAGAAACAAAATTTGATGGGAGGCTACTGATCTCTGTTTGGCAGAAAAATGCAATAATGAAAAAGAACGTGGTATCAAGGAACGGTTTTTACTAATAGTGGGCTGACAAACTAGGGAAGTTTCATTGATAAGTGAATATTGCTCTAACCATGAAACATTCCTCACTGGTGTGATAGGTCAGAAACCTTTCCTAGTGCCCAGCCTTTCTCTGTGCTAAAATAACCTCTTCAACACTCATTCAGTCAGAAATATCCATGTGCTGCTAAGGAGCAAAGAGTAAGAGGAAGGTTTGATCTTCAGCTGAAGTTCATTGGTGATAGCTGGACAATTTGATCAATAGGAACAAGTCACATTTCATCTCATTCTCCTTCCCAGATCCTCATCTATGATTTTTCTGTGTTGCACTGAAAGGGTTCCAGCAGACAGTGAAGACCACTGAGAGAGAGCACATTACTTAAGGCTCTGTATTTTCTTTCATTTAAGGCAGGTGGTCTTAGCTATGGGGTCATGCAACACCTACAACCTGCCATGATGCTGAGACACCTCTGGGACCCTGTGACTCACTGATCAGCAGGGCAGCTGTGCCCAAGGTATGTGATGTCTCACCTCTCCTCTGCAAAAACATGGATTTACCCACTCCGTATGTGATTGTGAAGTAGCAGCCAACAGTGTGGAATTCATACTCAGGTTTGTCGTATCTGTGCTTTTTGGAATGTATTTCTGGGAAAAAGGGAAAGACCCAGGGAAGAGACACAGGGGAAGGGCAGCCTCTGAAATGCTAAGAACAGCCCTGTGCTTGAAGTAGCAGTATAAAAGCAATAGCATTCCCCTTGCCCCCTTCCTATTTTTCCCTCCATATTCTGGCCTAAGGCCTACACTAACCCAGGACAGGTTACTAAGATGGTGTTCATGCCCCTGCAGAGTTCACTTTTTTCCTGCCATTCTTCTATGATTTACAGCAGTCTCAAGAATGATTTACAGCTTGTTTGACCCTAAAATAAGACCAGAGAAGTCAATCTATTTCCCGTCCACAGCTAGCAGCTGAGCCAAGATTTTCACAGATGGCTAGAAAATAAGAAATGGATAGGAAACAATGATGCAAAAAACACTGGAATTTCACAAGCCAAAATAAAACTGAATGAAGATGCTTCATTGCTGTGGTATGGTGAGGTCTCAAGATCAAGTCTGTTCCTGCTTCCTACCCCAGCCCATGAAGAGCTGGAGTTTTACCCTTGAAAGCATTATCTGTTCAGGTCCTAATAACTATACGTAAGCACAAAACACACACACGTATGAAAACCCTACCTATTGTGGAGACGACTGTGCCTGCAAAGAAGAAGGAGTTACTGAAATCCCAGTTGCTGTTTTCAAACTGGGATTCATTTCCAACAGGGTACACTCCATTCTGAATAGCTTCAGTCAGATTCTGCAAGAGAAAACAAGGTTTGGTACAAGCACAGCTGCTTTTTTCAAGCATTTGCTGTAAGAGTATTATGGATTTTCGTCATTTCTGCTTCTTTGTTGTGAGTACCACTCACCTGTCTCCAACACTACTCCAAACACCATTCCCACCTCAGCTTTCTAGGAAGGTACATACTTGCTGGCAGACAGACTGCGTTTTTGAGGGTTATTTCTTTGACCTGTGGTTATGTAGAGTGTTTTTTTGTTTAGTGTGAACTGCATCTCTCAGGGATCTCAGATTTATTTAGGCTACTTCCTTTGGAAATGAAGGATCCTAAGAGAAGACTACGATATGCCAGAGCCGGGCAGCCCACTAGTTTTAAGTGATGAGATGACTGACTGCTGCTTTGAGCTTGTCCTTGAGATAGTGGTAATGGATCCAGGGTCTAATTCCCCATCCGTACGGAGGAATTAGAGCAGTGTGCCTGATCCCTCCCAGCAAGGCACATGTAATTTATAGCAGGATGCACATGGCACACTAGCAGAATATAATTTTAAGGCCATGTTCTGATTAGTGTCACAAGTTTAAATCCAGAGAAAGTCCACTGATTTTCAAGTCATTGCTTCCGGCGTAATTGCAATCAGACTGACATGTGCATGGTTCTCTTAATTGAATGCATGAGCACACACACGCAAACAGTATTTGCAATTAAGCCTTTGAGATGTGGGTAGATAAACATCTGTCAGAGACCGTTTGGGCTCAGTGAAGGCTGTCCTGGGGCAGGCAATTGACTAGATGCCTCTCCCAAGTCCTTCCAGACCTATCGTCTATGAGTCTGTGCTTTCTCAAACTTTTCCTTTTGTCCTTGGTTTTAGGAATAAGTAATCTTGATATATTTTTAAAAGCCTTAGGGGAAAAAAATAAAGCAATATGCAGCTGTCCCTGTCTTTAGCAAACAGAAGACAGGGGGCTGGACATCTGGAACACAGGCCAATTTATACAGAAGCTGCCTAGATTAGCTCCAGGGCTGAGCCCTGCCAGAGGCAAGACATAAGCTGGAAAACATTGCACCAATATGATCGTCCCCCTTTCCCTCCCCCACCAAATCCGCTACTGGTAACCCCAAAAAATTAGGCCAGCAGAAATCATTCCATAGCAAGGCACAAAGATTTCATTTCAAAGATCCGTTTTTTTTTTTTTTTTCTCCACCCACCAATCCAAGCTGAAGAAAGTTCATCGTTATCTGAAGTGGGGCTGGATAAATAGTCACCTTATTAGAAATGCTGCTTCTCAGCTCTCCTCCTTATCCTGCCAACTGGCCTGTTGAGACCTCTTGTAGTTTCCCATGCAGAAATGCTTACAGGAAGGCTGTTTTCAGTCCCCATTTTTTCTGCATTGTAGCAGAGAGAGCTATAAAATAACTAAGATGACAAGAGAAGATGACCAGAGAAGCATTGCTTTCTCTGCAGTGGTGGAAACAACTTTCTCTTGGCAAGGCTCAGTATTTCACATGCATGGTGCCTTGTGAAATAAGCCCTAATTATGCCGCAAGCCTTGAGGAGATTTGAGTTTCTTTTTCCCCACGAGATTATTTCAGAGCTTGCTGCACTGGTCTTTTGCACTGCCTGTGATGCTGCTGCACATGGAAATCGTCCCCACTGATGTTCCTGACAGCCTCATCTTTCATGCCATGCCACCCTCTATAGATCAGCACAGCCCCACGGAAAGACATGTCAGCAGGAGGCAAGAGTCAAAGGAATCAGGACCTCGGTTTTGTTTTGCTTTGTTTTAATAGCTAACACAAAAGGTTCTGTCAAGCCTCGTGCACTGCATTTACCATAAGTGTGACCTCCTAGTCACGCCAGAGAAGAGGCTTGGGGTTTGCAGAAATCATCCAAATGTGAATGCAGCAGCAGGGACACCGCAAAAGTCATCTGTGCAGCGAAGAACCGCAGGCTGGCAGGGACAAACATCTTCCCCCATGACTCGCACTCACCTTCATGAACTGCTCCATCTCTGCCACCGTGAGGTGGGTGAAGTTCTGCAGAAAAGCCTCCTTCATCTGAGCAGCTGCGATTTTCTGCTGCTTCTCGGCAGTCTTCTCCAGCGCCTGGAACACGGCTGCGCCCACCAGCAAGTAGGTGAAGTAGCCGGCCACCAGCAAGCCCTTCTGCAGCTTGTTGCTGCTCATGGCCCTCCGCGGGACAGCTGCAAGGGACCGGGAGTGAAAGGTGGCCCTCGGTAAATCCCTCGCGCTCCTGGAAGCCTCCCTTGAGAAAGGAAACGCGAGCCCAGCCTGGGTTTCCGCTGGGATCCTGCGCTGACAGGGACAGCGAGCTGGCCAATATGTTCAGGGGAAAGCTGGGGAAAAAAACAGCAAGTAAAGCAAAGCAAAACAAAACAAAACAAAAACTTTCCACTCTCTGGGCTCTGCGCAGCTTAGGGATTTCCTCTTGTCTGTGAAACTGTGCCTTGCTGAGTTCTCAGGAAACACGGGTCAGGATGCAAGGAGCTGGCGGGCGGCTGTCTCCGGCCGCCGGCGAGGCGCTGGCCTCACGCTCCGCGGGACAGGTGAGCACCAGGCCCCAGGACAGTTTGCTTGGAGGAGTAGTGTTGCTCCCTCTCTGCCTCCAGCAGTCTTGGAGAGCTGGACTCCAGGGCAAGGCTGTGACACCAGACCTCCTTCTCGCTCTGTGCCCAGAGGCATTTTGCATGATGCATCCAGACCAGTCTCCTGGGCCTTTCTTGTCTGCTCACAGGCCAGGGCAGGGCACTGCAAGGCCACAAGAGCTTGCAGTGAAATGCTGGGGATAGAGGAAAATGGGTGTAGGATGCGAATACTGGTCTGCCCAGGAAAGCAGATTGTTTCCCTCAGCAATAACCCAAGCAGGACTGCCCTGTCTGTCCTGGCTGCATTAACACGGAAGCTCCGTTAAGACACAAACATGTCTGCAGGTGCTGCAGCTTGTGCTGAAAGGGCTTCCTAATGGGGGCTTCCATGTTACCAATATCTCATAAATGGGCTTGGTTCCAAACTGGCCTGGACATTCACTAAGCCTGATTATTCCTAGATTATAAGAGAACTAGGTTTCCTAAAGCATTCAGACGCCATCTATCATCTTCCTTTCTGTTTTCCCTCAGAAACCTCAACTACCACCTCCTGAACCTCTCTGATCTACCTTTGGGGCACTGTCTGCATATATAAACACATACATGCTTCATGAAAATGCAGTGGGTTTGGAACTCATCCTTAGTGCTCCACATTGAATAATAATGTGCTGTTGTAACTGATAATAGCGATGTTCTGTCATCGTGTTCTTTGTAAAAGGCTAGATGTTGACCAGTGTGAACATCTGCACTCTTCAAGCTGCAGTCAGTGGTATCCAAGTATCCAGCATGCAACAATTTGCACCTCCCACAGTGTAATCTTTCAAGCATTAATGCTTTATTCTGGTCTAGCCTGGTTCCTCTATCAACATTTCCTGTGCAAAGTATCCAAGACAGGACTTTACAATGTGGCAGGGCAAAACACAAATGGGTAAAAGGTGCTTGTATAATTGGGCTCAGAGGGTCACGGTAAGAAGGCTGTACTTTGCCTAGAGGCCACTAACAACTGTAGGATTGCAGGGGGTCTGTCCTAAATCCTGTCCTGTTAAACTTCTTTATCAGTGATGTGAAGGAGTGATGAAGTGCACTCTCATCAAGTTTGCAGATAATATAAAACTGGGAAGAACAGACTATACACTCAAAAGCAGGGCTGCCATTCAGAGTGATCCAGACAAGCTGGAAGAATGGGCCAAAGAAACTTTATGAAATTCGACAAGAACAGACGCCAAGCTCTGCCCCAGAGGAGCAGCTCTATGGAAAAGGCCCTGGGGGTGCTGATGAGCAGAGAGCTGAGCATTATCCAGCCGTGCATTCTGGCAGCAAAGATGGCCAAGAGCATCCTTGGCTGAACGAACAGGAAAATAAGCAGCAGATTAAGTGAAATGATATCCCCGTTTAATCAGAACTCATGAGACCACATCTAGATACTGTATTGAAATTTTGGCCACCCAGTATGGGAAAGACATTGATAAGAGCAACTTCAGCAGAAAGCCCCTGATATGGTTGGGGGCTGTAACATTTGCCTATGAGGAGCAGTTGAGGGGGCCAGGCCTTTTCAGCTTTGAGGAGAGATGGCTTTGGAGGAGACCTAATAGCGTGACCTAATACTGTGAACCCACTATATCTATAAGGTGGTTGTCAAGAAGCAAGAGCCAGGCTTTACACATGGGGCATGGTAGGAGGATGAGAGACAACAGGCATAAGTTGAAGCAAGAGAAGTTCAGGCTGAATATAAGAAAAACGTCTTCCCCCTTGAAACATTCAAGCATTGGAGCAAGTTGCCCAGAAAGGTTGTGTAGTCTCCGTCCTTGGAGCTTTTCCAAGGTCCTGCTGGATAAAGCCCTGAGCAATCTGATCTAACTCCAGAACTGACCCTGCATTGAGAAGGAAGTTGGACTAGAAACCTCCTAAGGTCTCTTCAAATCTAAATTATCTTGTGATCCTATAATGTCAGAGAAGTTCATTATAATCAGAACACAAATGTCTGATCCAGGCAAAATCCCCATCAATTTTAGTGATATGCCACCTTATAAACTCTGTATGATCAAAACTGTAAGTGCTAAGGTTCCTTCCACATTTCTTCATTTCAAGAAGTTGTGATTGTCTTATCACCTCATATAAGCAACTCGTTTGTATCTCAGTGCCAGGAGGAGGAAATGACCACAAGGATCTGAATGTCTTACTGAATTATTAGGCTTTTTTTTTTTTCCTGACACAGTTAGTGTCCAGACAGTCTTTGCTTCCAGACAATTATAAATGCTGTTCTTTATGAGTCTGCTTGGATTGGTTCCCTAGTGTTTCCTGGACTTTCTTACCTTGAAACCCTTAGTTCCCTTAAGAGAAGACTCCCCTCAGTGGCTGAAAATCTGTATCTTTCCAAGAGGCCAAATAGTTATCCCATTTAATAAGCATGAAGGGACCCTTCCAAGAATGCATACTGACTGTGAACTTTTTCATTATCCCATGACTTCAATGAGGTATTGATATATCTGTTATTTGATGGCCTTCATAGCTGTGCCTTATTCTCCCCTCCAGTCAAGGAGATCTCTGATAAACCCTCTGTGGGCTGTTCTCCCGCCTCAAGACTTTTCACATGCGGTTCCTCAGATGTAGGCCTTTCAGGGCAAAAGGGAGGACCTAGGAAAATGCAGACTGGTCAGCCTCACCTCCATCCCTGGAAAGGTGATGGAACAGCTCATCCTGGAAACCATCTCTAGGCATGTTAAGGAAAAGAAGCTGATCAGGAATAGTCAGAACGGCTTCACTAAGACGAAGACATGTTTAACCAACCTGATAGCCTTGGGATAGCCATGGGATGACTGGATGGATGGATGAGGGGAGAGCAGTGGATGTTGTCTACCTTGACTTAGGAAAGGCTTTTGACACCATCTCCTATAACATCGTCATAGGGAAGCTCAGGAAGTGTGGGTTAGATGAGTGGACAGTGGGATGCGTCAAGAACTGGCTGAATGGCAGAGCTCAGAGGGTTGTGATAAACAGGGCCAATCTAATTGGAGGCCTGTGGACAGCAGTGTCCCCCAGGGGGGCTGTTCCAGCAGGTCGAGGGAGAGGATCCTCCCCCTCTAGTCAGCTCTGGTGAGGCCGCACCTGGAGTACTGGGTGCAGTTCTGGGCTCCCCGGGACAAGAGGGATGTGGAACTTCTAGAGAGGGTCCAGCAGGGAGCGACAAAGATGATTAAGGGACTGGAGCATCTGTCTTTTATGAGGAAAAACTAAGAGAGCTGGGCCTGTTTAGCCTGGAGAAGAGAAGATTGAGAGGGGATCTGATCAAAATGTACAAATACCTGAGGGGTGAATGTAGGGAGGATGGGGCCAAAGTACTCTCAGTGGTGGCCAGTGACAGGACAAGGGGTAATGGGTACAAGTTGAAGCACAGAAAGTTTCATCTCCATGTGAGGAAGAACTTCTTTACTGTGGGTGACAGAGCACTGGAACAGGCTGCCCAGAGAGGTTGTGGAGTCTCCTTCTTTGGAGGTCTTCAAGATCTGCCCCTGTGTTCCGTGCTCTGGGTATCCCTGCCGGAGCAGGGGGTTGGACCAGATGATCTCTAGAGGTCCCTTCGAACCTCCACCATCCTGTGATTCTGTGATTTAAAAGTTATGAAAGATCTTTGATTTGTTATGTTCCAGAGAACACCACAAAACAGAGACTTAGTTTCTCATGAGAAAATAATTGGCCATATCACTGGCCTTTGCCTACAGATATAACCTCTGCTTATTTCAGAAGGTTGGTTCCCAGGCAATATGAACTTGCTTATGTAAGTGTCTGAGCTTGTTCTCATCAGCTTCAGTGGGAATCTGGCCACTGTTGAGAATAACTTGTATGGTGGGAGAGCAGAGTTTTTGAATGGAGATATTGACTTTGGAACCAGACAGACCTGAATTTGGCTGTATCATAGATTAGATGTCACCCAGGCTAACTTGGTTAACCTTAGGTTTTCCATCATTTTCATTTGGCTTCTGCACAGTTTCCTTGTTAAATCACCAAATGAACTGTTTTAATCATGAGAAAACACTGAAGCAAATCAGACATCAACAAAACATTTATTCTGTTCTTCAAGCCCCTGTGTTCTTACTGTGTTTGAAAACACAAGAATATGCAAAAACTCTGAGATTAACTTCACTGATCTAGTGTAAACCAAAAGTAGCAGATGGCTTTGCTCTGTCAAATGCTAGTTGTCCTTTCACACACAAACCTGTCTGACCTCAGAGGAAAACAGGAAAACTATGAATGAAGATACGTAACTTTGCAAACCCTTAAGAGTTTAAAGATTTTCTTTAAAGTGACCAGAAAAAAAAGTTTGTAGAAACAGGATGTGCCATGTTTCCTTTCACTTCTTTTGAAGCCAGAGTGTCGAAGGTGTGTTTCTTCCTCAGATTTCAAATACTTCGGTACAAATGATGGCACGTATCCCTTTGCCCCTTTGTGTCTCTTGGACTCTCAGCTCTGTGAGACAAGAGAAATTCCTTTACATGTGCAAACATAGTGCTTCCTCACCTGCACACTTCCTTCAGGTGTATTCTTTTCTCAATACCTCTGATGAGAAAAAATGGTTCATGGAAGGCTTTTTTTTTTTTTTATTGACTTCAGTTGCAGTGGTTTGATCAGAGTGGGTAAGGTACCAGGAAACCTTGTCTTTTGCATCCTCTGAAGTGTCTAAACTGAACTGGGGTACTCTCTAGCCTCATCTCCAAGACAACAATTTATTGTCTGTACACACATCCTAAGAAGCCCCTGGCTGCAAGGAAGCAGGCAGAATACTTTTGCTATTTGTTTTCCTGTAGTTCTGGAATATATATCATTTTTTCTCAGATTGTTTCCTCTCACCTACCTGAGATTTTTTAATAGCCCCCATAAAATATCCAGATAATTGCCAGGATTCCATCACATAATATCTGCTTTGTACCTCGGGAGGACATTTGCAGAGGGAAAGAGGAAAAGAGGGCAAGGAGGTCAAGAAAGAAAGCTGCTTATTACTAGGATCTTTGAGGGGATCTTTAAGGATATGTGCCTTTGTGGAAGAAGAGGAGGGGAACCCATATCCATTTAATAGAATGCTCCATTTGAAAGCATTCTTCATCAATGTAAGAATTATTTCTTTTTGTCTTGCTAGATTAAGAGCTGCAAAACACTATAGCTGTCTCTGGGGCTGTGCCTCTTGCTGTAGCTACTGACTGAGAATCACAGGAGGAAGAATGACCTGGGTAGAACTAAAGTACCATCACTGACTTCTTCCCACCTCATGGGTTGGGACACCAGGCTATCCTGATGCCACTCACTCCAGTCATCAAAACTAAAAATTTTCCAAAATGCTGGGAGCTACTGTGGATAAAACATCGTAACTGGAAGGGTGGCTTCTCACAACTGCTTTTGAAACCAGAGTGATAACATGGCTAGATAGACTTCCCTCGTATACCTTCCCAACCACCTGATGAACTAGCCACCATTATACGTGTGCTCTACAAAGATCACAGATACATCCTTCCTAGATCCTCGTTAATCAAAACAAATTGCTAGCAATGGCAACCCATCCGTTACAGCTCTTGGGCCAGATGGACTCACAGACCTATTCAGTGCCACACAATCTTCAAAGAGAAGCTGAAAGAAGTAGCTATAAGGCCTCATCACTGTTGTCTTCTATTGTAGAAGTACCAACAGCTCCAGCTATCAAGAACCAGTGTTTCTCCAACTCTTAAATCAATAGGAGGACTTCTATTGACCCAGTTCACTTCTGTCTTTGAGACTGTCCCACGGACAACTTGACATCTAGTCTGTAGCTTGCATTTATATCAACAGTGTGATCTACTAGGTTGTGGCAGGCTGTGGATAGGTTGGATGTAGATTCCTAGCAAGGAATTCTGAGTCTAGATGTTGGTACTGCAAGGGGTTCCCTGTGACAGCAGGGCAGGGTCTTGGAGCAAGGGTCCTTCCACTGCCCTCAAAGGGAGCAGGGCAGCCAGGGAAGCACCAGCCGTGGGCACTGAGCACGTCTGCAGGGATATGAATGGGCCCAGGCTGGGCTGGACAGTCACCACTGGGTCAGGGTCCAGATCAGGCCCGTGACTAGGCAGATGCAGGATGTCGGTAGGCACACAAGAAACCACAAGCCCACATGGCACCCTAACCCAACAGTCCTTATCTTCATGGCACTTACATTCTGTGGGGCTGGAGACCATCATCATTACCGCATTATGGGGCAGGGACTGATGGCTACGGACTGAGCTAAAAAGGGGGCCTGATCATGGAGAGGATCAGAGGAGGCCCCAGGGAGATGGGTGGGGACAGTAAATATCAGATTGCTGGTAATCTGTGACTAATCAAGGAGGCAGCATGTCTGGTAATACAGTTAATTAATACCTTTTGTTCCAAAGCCAGGACAGATCTGTGACGCAGTTATGGGGTCAGGGAAAAAGAAGCAATGCAAACTTTTAGTGCTTGCATTATTTATCCAGCCCATTGCGGGGAAACCCACGTAGGGAGATCCGGTGGTAATGGAGGGCAGAGTGCATTTCCTGTCCGTGGCACCACGCACTGGGACAGCACTCTTACTCTTCAAGTCCCACTCTTATTCCTTCTGCCTTCTACCATACTCACCAAACTTCCTTTTGCTACATGTAGAGTTTGTTATCTTGCAACATCATTATGCAGTCTGCGTCCTTAGGCTGACTATAGCCTGAAATTAGCTTCATATTAATGGAAAATGCTATCAGTTGCTATGGAGGTTCCTTGCCATGTGATTGTAGTTGTACTTCCTGTTGTGCTTAGGATTAAAGCTATTGAATGAGCCCCATTTTTACATGTTCTTATAACAATTCTCCTACAAATATAGCTGTTACTCATAGTTGTGGTCAGAACACTCAGTCTTCAAACATGGGTCATTTTATTTTTTTACACTATGACTTTATAACAATTACACTAAAGTTTTCTTCAGCACTGATCCTTATACTTCCTGGTTTCCTAAAAAGGATAAAGAGGAGAAAAATGAAAGAATCCTGCTGCAGCTGAGCCATCTGCTGCATCAGCTGATACGTACACTGCTGCATCCGCTGCTGCGTGGCCAGACCTCTCTGGTCACTGCTCATAATACGCATGCATTACAAAACTTCAACCACATGAGCAACATCTCCTGGACACCGTAAATATCACTTCCATGACTATGGAAGAGGCTGAGTGGGCTGGGGAAGGCTGGGGACTGGGGGATGCTCTCATTGCCTAAGAAGCGATGAAGCTGTGGAGGCCCCCGCCTCATCACATGGAGGCAGTGGTTGCCCACAGCGAGGGCACAGGGATCAGACCATGGCAGGAGGACGGGTTGCAATCAGGTTGTAAGAGGATAAATAAACCTAAGAGGCTGTGGTGCGGTCTCTCCTTTATTGCAGCTAGCAAACCTTTTTAGTTTGAAAAATATTCAATGCTTAATTAGGAAAATAAGTGCAGACCTAGGGATGAGCAAAACAATTCAAGTTGGCAACTGTGATATTCCTAGGATAACAGCTGGCAACTGTGTAATTTCTGCGATAGCCTAAGCTGGCAACTGCCTAATTCCTATGCTACAGGGGGCAACTGTGTAATTTCTTCAGAAGAGCAAATTGTGAAGGCGGCCGCTTCCCAGGAAGGCACATTGACAGCGTAAGCAGGACTGAGGCAGCTTCGGCAGATGGGGAGCAACTGGTTGCACTTGTAGGGAAGGGAGTTTCTGCGGTGGGAAGGTGCAGCTGCAGCCAATAAAGCCCTGTGGCAGGAGGTGCAGAGGGACGAGAGGGTCTCCAGTTCAACGTAATCTTGAAGACCCATCAGCTGGGAGGCGTTGCAACGTCTTTGCCTGCTCTACCTCTTCTGTAATTCCATCTCTTTCCAGATGGGAGTCTTCGGGAGGGGCCCTGGTGCAGGGCAGCCATAGCTGCCTCCTCTGCCCCACGCCATGCCACTGCTGTAATGGCCCTAAGGCCTCAGCAGGACAGCCGCCCTAGCAGCCATCCGCAGTCCCATGGCCTTAACAGTCCAAGCCACCGTTTCGGTCAGCAGCCGGCGCTGAAGGAGAGGGGGAACCCAGAGTGGGGCCACGGGAAGAGGGAGGGTGAGGTGGAGCAGCCCTGAACTTTGCGGGAGCTGGCAGAGCCCATTCCCATCCCATGGGATGTGCTGAGCCGCCGACAGAGCTCCTGGTACCAGAGCTCCCAGTGCGGCTGCCCTCCCTGCTGGAGGCCCTGCCACACCGCATGGTGGGCAGCGGTCGCCCACAGCGAGGGCGCAGGGTGTGCGTGAGCTGTGGCAGGGCTGCTCAGGGCAGATGGGGGCATCTTTTCCAACCATAATGATTCTATAACTCTGTGATTCTATGTGCTGCTGGTGCCGAGCCTGGAGGCAGGGGTACGGAGCTGCCGGAGCGAAGGCCGGCAGCTGGGAATGGGGAGAAGCCTGGCCACTGCTCATGAATGTGTGGGAAGTGGTGCCTCAGATGGCATAGCAGCCTGTGGACAAGAACTGTGCCCAGAGTGATGAGGTTCCTGCATGATGGCTGACGCCAAGGGCATGGAGTGCTGGATGCAGTATTACTTGGTAGGGAAGGGAGTTTCTGTAGTGGGAAGATCCATCTGCAGCCTGCAAAACCCTGGGGTGGGTGGTACAAAGGGCCCAGATGGTCTCCCGATGAATATAATCTTTAAGACCTATCAGCTGTGAGGGGGTTGCCTGTCTTGGACACACTGTTTGCGTCTGCCCCTTCTGACTGCGAGCGGGACGGGAGCTCAGGCTTCTGCAGCACCAGAGTACGCTCAGCTCTTTTGGCGTAATGTTTATACAGGAGCTTGTGAGTCTATCCCCACAGCCGAGGGCTGTATTTCTGCTGATGTCCCGCCTGCAATGCAGACGTGGGTGCTTTTGAGCGCAGTACACCTGCAAAGCTTTACTCTCGCTGGCCGTGCTGGTGCCGGCTGGGGTGCCCGAGTTGTGCCTGTGGAGCATGGGAAGCAGCACATCTGCTGCACCTTGGGAAGGTCAGCTGTGAGGCACATTTGCTGCTGAAAACTTGGTGTCTGGAGTTAGGGAAAATGGGACAGGCCAATGTATACTCATGTTTGTGCTCTGTGAGTTCCTATCACCTCACCAACTTGACGAAATCTTGCGGACAGGTATCCTTGAGGTGGGATGGAGCTTCATTCCCGGATACTCACAGACACAGTGCTCATTAAAAGATAAAAGAGTTTAAAAAAGTAGTTTATTGGGTTCAGAGCCTAGGGTAATGCTCCCATGGGGAATGGGATCTCTCAAGAACATTCACTGGTTTCTCTCCAGGCGATGACAGGGGCCTCTGACGCCTGCCTCATTGCCAGGGCACTTTCAGTGGGATGTGGTGACATTGCCAAGACTGTGCTGATGGTGAATTTCTAGACCTCTCTTTCAGCCATTTAAAACAGTCTCCTGACGCGATCTTGCAGCTCCCTGAACTCTCGCAGGGCATGAGCATAGGCCTCTGGCTCCCGCTGCAGGTGCTGGAAGAGATTGAGAGGGTTGGCTGCTCGGAAGTCCAGTGGTAGCAGGATCTCCCTGGGCACCCTCTCATTGCCTAGGAGGAAGTGGTACAGCTGTTTCTCCTCCAGACAACCCTGCAGGTACTGCAGGAATTCATCCATGCACTCCAGGAGATCCCCTCTGTGCCAGCCTGACAGAGGCGTGATTGTGAGGAGGTGCATCAGTACTGTTTTCAGGCAGTCCATGGAAAATCCAGTGCCCTCCAGGAGATGCGCAAAGAGCTTCAGACAAGTCAGGTGGCAGCTGTCCCGAGGGGCCTGCTTGGCCATGAGCCTGAAGAACAGCACCTCTGGCACAGCACAGCTCTCCTGCCATGTTGTGCTGCTGGAGAGGCTGGCCTCTGCCTCCTGGCTGGTCAGGAAAACTCCTGAGTCACCTTGCTGCACCCCAAGCAAGATCTCAATGGACAAGGCCCTCCTGGAGACGTTCTCCAGGCGGAGCTTGCAGGAGCGCAAGGAGGGCAGCACGGTCAGGTGGCAGCGGTGCGATGCAGGCAAAAGCAGCCAGGCGTTTGTGACTACTAACTGGAGCCAGCGGGCTGTTTTCTCTACATCCAGGTAGGAGTGGCTGCACAGGTACTGCAGGAGGCTGGGGCCCTGATCTCTGCCCTGCCCATCCTCAGCACGGTGCAGGAAGCACTGGACATCGCCCAGCAGCCGCTGCCTCGAGCACACGCACTCCAGCTCCACACGAACACGGCCACATCTCGCCGGCAGCTCCCCGGCAGTGCCCAGCTCCATGTGGAAGCAGTGCCCACTCGGTGGCTTGAGGGGCACAAGCAGGCTGTACACGGGGTCCCCATGAGGGCTCCAGCCTTCAAAGGCACTGCCCACCCCAATACATGGTTCTAGATGGAGCAGAGCAGTCCCCAAGGTGATTACATGGCAGGCGTGGAGCAAGTTCTCCACCAGTGCCTCCACCACTTTGCATGTACTGGCCAGGTGCACCACTGGTAACTGCATTTGCTGCATGAGAAATCTTCCAAGATCCCATTCATTGATGGGAGCTTCCTCTTCTTCCTCACTGCTGGAGGAGCTGCTGTCACTGCTGTTCTCTGACTCGTCGGAGTCAAGGTCCTCTTGGGTGACCATCCAGAAGAGTCCAAAGAGCAACACAAAGCCTACAGCCAAGGCCCCAAACACCCACACCTTCCACATGATGAGGAATAGACCTTTCAGGAAAAGTCTGCTCTGCGGCTCCTGAGTGATCTTCTCTAACTCCTGCTGCAGACGAGTCATCTCCTGCCCCAGCTGCTCTTCACGCTGCTGCATCCGCCAGTGTGTGGCCAGATCAATCTGGTCACTGACCATCAATGGCTGCAGAATGATGCCCAGCACAGCCAAGAGGAGGACAGTAACCCCAGCCATGGCCTAGAGAAGGTGGGAGAGCAGGAGGTGAGCCAGGCTGGGTGGGAGAGTTTATGGAATAGAGGGAGGAGCTGCAGGCATGCAGGGATAGGGTGGCAGAGGAGCAAGAGAGCTCCTGAGCAGTAAGGATGGCGTTCATGAGCACTGCCTGCTGAGCTGCTTGTGCCTGGCACATGCCCAATATATCTCTGGGCACCCTGGGTCACTTGGAACCCCCTTCACCTCTGTCCCCAGCCCCCAAGGCGGTCATGTCCCTCACACAACATGCTCCTATCCCTGGCTCAGGCCTCCCTGCAGGAGCCTCTGTGATGGCACCCACCCTTTGTGACCACCACCTACAAGCCCATGCAGCAGCAGCACCATAGCATGTCCATGGGCTACCCTCAGCAAGTGGGTAAAAGCATCCCCAAATCCCTTAGTCCTTCTGAGAAACAAGAAGAGGGACTGTGGAAGGAGGTCCTCACTTTCAAAGAGAGGTCCAATATTTTCTTAGGCAGGTGGACATACATGAGCAGGCTATAGATGGTTTCCCTTTGAGGCCTCCAGCCTTCAAAGGTGCTGCCCACTCCAATGCATGGTTCTAGCTGTAGCAGAGCAGTCCTCAAGGTGATTACATGGCAGGTAAAGAGCAGGTCACCCACTAGCACCTCTACCACCTTGCGCATATTGGCCAGATGCAACTGCATCCATGGATGCAACTGCGCATATTGGCAACTGCATTCGCTGCATGAGAAACCTTCCCAGATCTCATTCATGTCGGCCACGTCCTGCACTGGCCCCTAGAGGTGCCTCTCCTCGGAGGTGAAGCAGCTGCACCACTTCCTTCTAGGCAACCAGAGGGTGCCCCGGGAGGTCCCACTGCCACTGGACTTCCGAACGGCCAACCCTCTCAATCTCTTCCAGCACCTGCAGCGCAAGCTGGAGGCCTATGCTCATGCCCTGCGAGAGTTCAGGGAGCTGCAAGATCGCGTCAGGAGACTGTTTTAAATGGCTGAAAGAGAGGTCTGGAAATTCACCATCAGCACAGTCTGGGCAATCTCACCTCATCCCACTGAAAGTGCCCTTGCAGTGAGGCAGGCGTCAGAGCCCCCTGTGATCACCTTTTTGCATCCCATTGCCCATGGGAGCATTAGTCTATGCACTGATCCCAATAAACTACCAATTTTAACTCTTCTAACGAGCTCTCTGCCTGTGAGTATCCGGGAAGGGGATACTTACTGAAGGGATACCCATCCACAAGATTTCCTCAAGTGGGTGAGGTGATAGGAACCCACGGAGCAAACACAAGCACACACAGTGGCCTACCCTCAATCCCAGACACCGAGTTTTCAGCAGCAAATGTGCCTCACAGCTGACCTTCCCAAGGTGCAGCAGCTGTGCTGCTTCCCATGCTCCACAGGCACAACTCGGGCACCCCAGCCAGCACCAGCAACGTAACTGCTGCACACCTATTGGCATGTGGGGTATCCCCAACAGAAATACAGCCCTCAGGTGCTGGGGCTGACGATGGGCAAGCTCCTGAATAATCACCACACCGAAAAAGCTGTATGAGCCCTGTTGCTGAAAAAGTCCAAGCTCCCATCCTGCTTGCAGCCAGAAGGGTCAGAACGCAGCCACACACTGTTCAAGAAAGGCAAAGCCATCGCAATCCCTCCCAGCTGAGGGTCTGAAGGATTACATTAAGCAGGAGACCATTTAGGCCCTCTGCACCTCCTCTTGCAGGGGTTTGGAGGCTACAGATGACCCTTCCCACCACAGAGCACATGGGGTCCCACCCGGGGCCCCCAGAGCTGAGGCCCTGCCACCCGTGAGCAGCAGCAGCCGCATGACCAGCCACACACCAGCAGCACCATAGCATGCCCTTGGGCTGCCCTCAGCAAGTGGGCAGAAGCCCCCAAAAAGCCCTTAGCCTTTTTGAGAAGAAAGAAGAGGGACTGCCTAGGTGGAACCCTGTGCCACGTGCTCTAGGCATCCTGCTGGAGCAGGGGGCTTGGACTAGATGATCTCTAGAGGTCCCTTCCAACCTCAACCATGCTCCGATTCTGTGTGACTGTAGGATGTCCTCAACTTCCAAAGAGCAGTTCAATATTTTACAAGATGAGCAGACAAGCTCAGGCTTCTAGTTGCTCCTGGTGCTCTCCATGCACAGGGATCCCCCTGCAGGTGCTGGTATGCAGAGGACAGAAGGGGCAGGACAGTCCCCTTTGCTTGGGGACACCTCCCCTCGCTCCTCTCCCTCTCAGGACCGGTATCCATGTCAGCCACACTCTAGGGCTCACTGGTCGCTTCCCCCTCACAGGCATTGTTAGGCCTCCATAGGCCTCTCTAGCCAAAAACACCTGCAGCGACCTTGCAACAACCTTGCACTTCTCTGAGCAGCAACGAGGACAAGTCTACATGCCCCAGGGTGAAGTGGAACATGTGAATCTGAGCCATGGCCCCAGACTGCCGCAGAAAAAGCCAAATGCAATCTGCATTCAGGCCTGAGCAGCAGCGGTTTGTTGCTCTTGCTGTGGGGAGAACCCAGAGCCACAAGAGTCGCAACAGCCTCTGCTGATATGAAGGCTGCCCTATTCCTTAGTATGACTTGTCCTTTACAGGACTATGGGCGTGTGGATAAAGAGAAACAGGGAGTGAATCACTTCAGGAGAGGAGGCTCCAACAAAACAGAATGGTTTTTAGGCAATACATTCCTCCAGCAGCCGAGAACACAGGCCTGGCAGCTGAGCCAGGAGATGACTTGGCTGCAGCAGGAGTTAGAGAAGGTAACTGAGGAGCCACAGAGTGGACTTTTCCTGAAAGACTTGTTCTTTTCCATGTGGGACATGTGACTGTTGGGAGCCTTGGCTGGAGCCATTGTGCTGCTCTTGGGGCTCTTGTTCATGGCCACTGAGAAGAACTTTGATGAGTCACAGAGCAGCAGTAGCAAGAGCAGGAATTGGTGGAGGAAGACCCTGTAGATGACTGAACCTGTGGAGGTTTCTGGACCACCTCATGCAGTCGTGAGTGCTATACATGGCCAATACATGCAAGGTGGTAGATGCACTAGTGGGTGACCTGCTCTATGCCTGCCAACTCATCACCTTGAAGACTGTTTTGCCATGGCTGGCAAAACATGGAACCATGCATTAGGGTCGGCATCACCTTCAAAGATGGGAGTGCCTGGCAGGGACACTTTCTACAGACTCCTTATGCCCCTGAAGCTGTCAACTGGGCACTGCTACCACCTGGAGCTGGGCACTGGAGGATAGCTGCTTGCAAGGCACGGCCATGGTCTCGTGGAGCTGGAGTGTGAGCACAGCCTGCTGGCTGCAGTCAGTAGTCATGATGGCGTAGCTGCTTTGGGCACCTTTACACTGCTGTGAGCTGACCGTGCCGCCCTCCTCGCACTCCTGCCAATTATGGTTGCCAACAACCTTGTCCATTGAGATCTTGCTTGGCGTGCATGACTCAGTGGCTTTACAGGAGGCAAGGCTCACCTCACCAGCAGCATAACATGGCCGGAGAGCTGTGCTGGTCTAGAGATGCTCTTCTTCAGGCAGGCCGCTCGGGACAGCTGCCACCTGACGTGTCTGCAGCCCTTTGCCCATCTCCTGGAGAGCACAGGCTTTTCCACCTCCTGCTTGTAAGCAGTACTGATGCTCTTCCTCATAGTCACTCCTCCGTCAGGCTGGCACAGAAGGGATCTCCTGGAGAACATGGATGATGTCCTGCAGTACCTGCAGTGCTGCCTGGAGGTACCCAAGAGGTCCCCTGGGCTTCCAAACGGCCATGCTGCTCAACCTCTTCCATAGCCTTGGAAGCCATAGCTAAGGTGGATGGGCGATGTTCTGTGTGTAGCTGAAGCTTCATAGTGCAGGCATAATTTGAGCGGTGACAACAGTGAGCAGCAGCAGATGCAGCAGCATGAGGAGCGGCTGGAGCAGGAGGTGGCTTGGCTGCAGCAGTCAGAGCCGTGCATGCTTTGCATTCCTGTGGGTGGCCTGCCTGCAGCCACAGGTAGGTGGAGCAAAGAGACCCTTTCCTGGTCTGAGAAGTGACAGAACGGGGACTTTACATATGAAGTGACTTCAGGATATCCTTCTCAGGATGCTGTGCATCCTTTTCAGGAGATCTCTTTGCCCAAGGAAATGTTATCATACATAAAGGTTCCAGTGAATTAGATTTTTTTTTTAAGTGATGTGCCTGTGCTGTCTGCACAACATTATAAGCGTAATGCAGGCACAGGATGCTACCTGACAGAGCAGAAAAATCAGGTATTTTGCAGAATATCTCATTTCTTGTACTCCATTTTCTCTGATTTTTTAACCAGAGTGCCTCCACCTGTTCTTGTTTTCCCGTTAGATGAGTAACTCATTAGTCTTCATAGTTTTCCATATTGAGCTCTGCGGTCTGGTTTGTCAGGCTCGGGTGGGAAAGGCAGTGTCCCTGAACAGTGTGCCCTTCCTTGGGTGTGGAGCACGGTTATACAGTCCCTCACTACCTAACGGCGGCTTCACACCAACAGCCTGCGACTGCAGAGATTCAAATCTTTCCAGGACGGAGTTTGTACCCTGAGACAACATTAAGTAGCATTAGAGCCCCTGGAGACCTGACCTTGAGACTAGGGCAGTCAAAATAAATATTGTTCTCTGTTTTAGCTGCAGTGGCTTTGCAGGCAGGGAGCCATGCGGGAGAAGCCAGTGCTGGCATGTCCCGAGAGGTGGCAGTGCTACTCCATGCGGGCGTGGGCCCAGCAGAAAGGCAAGGAAAAGGAAAGGGTTGGGAAGGCAAAGCCTCCTCTTCCTGTACCTGATGGTACCACTGCCCTAGTGAACCCTTTTCAAGCAGATTTTGCTTGTGATGGCTGCAGATGGAAAAAAAAAATCTATTTTCATGCCCTAAATTCCCTCCCCCCGCAGTGTGTGTGGGTAGTTAAAAGCCTGTGTGTATCTGTCAGAGCTCATTTTCCACCTTCTCTCTGATGTCTCAGTATATAATTTTCATCCTTCACACTTCCTTCTAGGATCTTAAGCTCTGTCTTTATTTGGGGTTGTCTTTAGAAGCAATTGTAGCCCTTACAGAGCGAGAGCAAGCATGTGGGAGCAGTCTGTCTATCTCTATCTAGATATTTATCACGCATCCAGAGTGACTATATTTAGAAGCATTGTATTTATATGGTGTTTCATTTCCCCTCTCTTTATGGCAGAGGCCCCTAAATATCACAGCCTGGGACTTCCCTCCTGCCCAAGGCATGAGCCAGGACACCTTTGATACTCCCTCTATTTTAACTCACTCTGTAATTATGTTCTGACCCTGAAAGGGAAAATTGCACTGTTAATTACTCTGGGTAGGAGAATTTGTTTTAACGCTAGTGCTTTCAAGGTACAGTCCAGATGTGTTCACATGTGGGAGAAAGGAACCACTCAGCTGTAAAGTGTTTGTGTGGGAGATAGAGGGTGTCTTAGGAAAGCCCAAACACTCACAGAGCGAATTCCCAGAAACTCTGCTGCAAGCTCCATGAGTTCTACTGATGATCCTGCCTAAGAAGGGACAATCCCAGTTAATCAGCAGAGCTCATACTAATTTTCTTGTTTGGTTGGCCACAGAGCTTAGATTTTTCTCAGGCATTTGGACTTAAAAAGAACTGCTGTGTTTAGAGAGAGGGATATTGGTGGACATAAAGGAAAACCGTTGTTTCCAGTGGCAGTGTTGCTCTTCCAGTGATTAAGGTTCCAGAAGATGCCATCCTCAAGGTCAGATCTCTCTGGCTATACTCTTCTTTGAGTGGTGTTTCCTTATCCCCACCATCCTCTAGAAATTACCCAAACTGCAAGTGCAGAGGAGGAGTCTCCAGTGAGATGTTTTCATTCTGTTGTTGCTGCTCTGTGCTTCTGTCTGTTTTGCCCCACGTGGGCTTCTTGCCGCATCTTCAGAGCTTCACAGTCCTTCCTTTCTTGGTACTTTTCACATAACCTGCCCACGCTGCCAGCCGTGGCCACCCATACCTGTCCCCGGCTGATTGCATCATGCTGTCTGGGACACTTCCCTGAGGTCCCAGACCTCCAAATATGTTGAAACGCCTCCCTCGTGCTCAAGGAGTTGACTCAGCTGTCAGCACTAACACGAACAACTTGTTCTCTGTGTCTGCTGCCCGGGTCTCTCCAGTCTCTCCTTGTGAGCTCCTAGGGGAAAGAGACCTCCCTCTTTGGGTATCTGAGCCTTCTCTGCATGTCCTGGGACAGACTGGCTTTTATCAACGATAAGACCCCATCCAACAAAGTCTCTGCTGATTTGACTCTCTGCCAGCTGGCAAGTCCCCCTTGCATTGCCACTGTTCCCCGCAATGTGACCTTGTTGTGTGCCAGAATCCTTCAGTACGTCCTCTAGCCTGGGCGCTGCTTCACACACTGGAGAGGAGAGAAACGGGAGTGATCTTGCTGGGGTGGCCCACTTGCCCTGTGCAGCAAGGAGCTTTGAGCAATACCAGAAGTCCTGCCAGGAATCAAGTCATACCTGTTCCTTTCCCTCCCAGCTGGGCAAGGCAAGCGCTGCACTTGCAGGGCCTTTATCTGAGCAGTCAGATCCTGCTCTTAACCACTGGGGCAATAGATCAGTCCAACGCAGGTCTTGTTTCACAACGTCAAGTAGGGTTAATGCATTACAAGGCTCATGGACTTGATAACGTAGATGGAGGAAGGGAACAACATCCCGTCTCACTGCTCAATAACCAAGGAGGCAAATCCTGCTGTCTGGCATAGACAGCATATAAAAGTCTCCAGGGACTCTGCTCCGCTCATTCTACTGTCTTTCCTGTGTGTATTATCATGCACCTTAATATTTTTTTAATGATACTTTATAATGAGAGCTGCTTTCAGGTTAGAAATCTAGCCATGAACTAGTCTCTAGCTGGAACCAGATCTACGTATTCCACTCTGGTCCTGAAGCATGCTAACGAATGGCTAGAAATACTTTTGCTCTCCCTAAAACATCTTGGCCTGTACTGGGTCCCCAGCCTTATTAAGGCAGCATGAGGCCACAGTAATGGGGCAAGGGGAGAAGCTGCTATTTCCAAATGCTTGGCTACCCCAAATCAAACCTACCGTGGAACAGAGAATAGGAATTGTCAATAAACAACTGACCAGGGTTTCTTTCCTCCTCTCTGTCAGCTGTTTCTTCTGTGTCCTGATCTCTTTTCTTCTATTGCTGATGCAGATGCAAGAAAACAAGTAGAGCCATCAGTCAGACTACAAGCTAGGTCACTGCAAAGAGCAAGGGTTAATCCATTATTATATTGCAAAGGACAGGGCCGAGCAAAACATGCCAGTGTTGAGCATGGAGCATTGTAACCAGCCGTGGCAGCAATGGCATGAAAGACCTGACGGCTGCAGCACAAAGCAGGAGTGAAGTGTACAAACATGGGGTACCAGGGCCTTTGGTCACTGGTGAGCCAGTCTCACTGGAGACACGAGCGGCAGCTCTCAGGAGCACACTTGGATCATACCCAGGCCTCCAGATGCTTGAAAGGAGAAACATAACCTGGCCTGGGTGCAGCCACCATGTCTTGAAGATCTAGCGGCACAAGCAAGATGTGGAAGCACAGGTACCTCATGGTGACACACCAGGTTGTCCACAGACTGCTGCCTGAGGGCATTGGTGTCTCCTCAGGACTAACTTCTAGCCAAAGCTCCAGCTGTGCACAGGGGAATGCGTGCTGGTGTTTCTGAGCTGTTCTGCAGGAGACTATTGAAACCAATGGGCTCGTGATTCCTGGCTGAAGCCTTCACAGCAAATTCGACAAGCTGTGACAGGGGCAGAGGCCAGATGAAGAGCAATTTTTGACCCAAACATTATTTCGTAGAGTCACTTGTATTTTGCAACTTCATACAGCTTCATGTTAGAGCCTATGCAACTACTTTATCCATGAGCTTTTCTCAATTTGATATCCACCCTCACCCTGTGACGGAAGAAAAGGCTTTGGTGGGTTGTAGATGGTGGGGAAGTCTCATGTTAGGGGGAAGTGGGTTGATTTCTTTCTGCCAGGGCTTGAATTTCCTCCAGAAATGGCTGTAATCCTGGGAGTCCCTACTCACATGCTTCGCCTGCTCTGAGTTAAGAGTTACAAACTGCAAGAGACATTTGGCAAGCTGAAGGCAGATCACAAAAAGCATAGATCTAAAAATAGGGCGAACGATTGAATGGATAAAGTCACATGCGGCTCTCCTAGCCACATCAATCACACAGTCTGTGTTTGCCAAGCAGATTAAAACGACATGTATACAAAACACTGGTAGGGAAAAATGGAAAATTTGCTATTTCAAAACAACATGCTTCCTGGAATCATGCATGTTTCATGTAACAATTAATGGAAACTGCTGTGCAAGTGTTATGACCCTGTATTGTTTCATTTCTTTTTACTTAGCGAGTCTGGATACTTAAGCCAGAGTGGGAAAGCCAAGGAACAGGATATCCTAAGGAGAAAAGAATCCTACTCAGGTGAAATGGCTCGGCAGGGAACAGTGCTACTTCAGTATGCCCTCAGCAATACACAGGATGAGGCTTCAGCAAGCTGGTTATGGAGCAAGTCAGGACATCACCAAGCAGAAAGGGAAGAGTTGGCCAAGGGAGCAATGGTGACAATCACAGCTCAGGTGTAAAGGGGATCTGAATCGCCAATTCCCTTTTAATTTCCACCCTGCCATCCCACTGCAGACCTCTGAAATGTTGGCAGGATGAATCTGGGGCAGGATATAGCCCTGGTGCTGACTGCAGTTATGCAGATAAGCCTCTCAGATAGGCTGGGCCATGGCCTTGGGGCAGGCTGGCAGCTAACCCGCGGGGAAAGTGCCACAGAGCAGTCGTACCTGCATCCAGGTTAAAGACAAACAGATCAGCTGCTCTCCCAGCCCCGAGCACAGGCCTGTGGCCATGGAGAGGAAATGGTGGCACCCCTTAAAATCTCTTAAAAATTACACGCTAGAGCAGAGGAAAGAAAGGAGCTGAGACAGTTTTGTGAGACTGGTCTGGGCAGAGCTGGGAAAGGAGTCAAATGTAGGTCTGCAACAGTGCAAATGCTACAGGTCTCATTGTCAAACCCCCCAAGTAATAAATGTTTGCAATTATTAAGATTCATGGCCATGAGGATCTATCTGATGAGCGCTGCTGATCACCTCTTCCTTGTGCGTTCTGCTTCCTTGCTTGGCTTGGGGGTCTGCAAAGGCAGGGGAGGAATTAGTTGTGTCCTACCAACCAGAGAGGCAGGAGGCTGAGGCCGTCCTGGAGACCATGTGGAAGAGGGACAAAGCCCAATACAGGACAGGTAGCCCTCATTCAGCCCCTATTCTGCGACAGCAGAATCGGGATTCTCTTTAATGAAGACCTTTTGCTCCATAGTATATATTTTGTAGTTATTCATCCTGTCATTAGTGGCGGCTTCTCCTCAGCGGTGGAACAAATGAAACACTTGGGCCTGGAGGATGTTTTTATTGGCTTGATCCCTAATAAATAACATCCCTATCACTTCTTGTGCTTCCTCAGCAACAGGTCTGAGCTGGTCTTGCAGCACAAGATGCACATCGCTGCTGCTCTGATGCATGTCAATAATCACGGTTGCTGGTATAGAGGGTTTATCGCTGCTAAGTGATTTCAGAGCTGCACAGCAGCGCCTGAGTGTTGAGATCTGGGTGAGGCTCTTGGGTTAGCTCAGCTGTGGGGTTTCCACGATCACTCAGGTTTGGATCCATCCCTCCGGGGACTCTCAGCTGAGAATATGGACGTGTAGAGGGCACGAATGGACCTGCTTCTAGAGGGCTGGTCTATAGGGTGATGTGGTCGTGAAAATCTTGCAGTCACCCCTCACAGGTACTCAGGTCAATTTTGGCACGAGGGTTCAATAATTGCTATTGTTCATGGCTGCTGCTGTTGGCACTGCACTGATTCCTGCTCCCACTGCCACAAATGGGAAAACTCCCATCCATTCTGGGACCAGGGCAGGTTTATCAAGGCTTTTGTCCGCCCTGGGACCCCACATGAGACAAAACACCCTTTCAGTGCCCGGTGCTGTTAGCAGGAGACCTGGTGAAAATCAGTCTGCCCAGTACATGAGCCAACCTGCCCTTATAAGACTCTGGAGATATAAAGGCAGAAAACTATAACCTAGGACTATATTGCATTCTCAATAGCAAAGTCTGGCCTTGCAGGTTAGTAAAATTCATAGTGATAATATGAACCCTCCAGCAGTTGTTTTCACCTCAAACCCTAAAATCTTAGGCAAGGAAAATTCAGATTTTCTTTCTGCTTTAATAGTGATAGATTTTCTTATTGTGTGTTTCTAGTAGAAATGGTCTCTTGGCATTGAAATACTTTGATTTGTCAGTCTGAATCTCTTTTTTTCTTCACTGTTTTGCTTTGGCTTATGGGAAGTGTAGACCAATTGCCTTCCCCTTCTCTGTGATGGGGTCTTCCCAGGCCAAACCTCCTCTCCCACCTTTCTCTGAAAGTCAAGCAGTTCCCATAGGGAGAAATTTATAGGACATGTAGCCTTGCAGAAGAGTCCTACCCTTCAGAAGGGGCTTGAGCCCTGGAAGACAGTTCTTGTGCATCAGATGCATCATGGGGAAATGCTGTCAGATGATCTTAAATTCATTTAATACTGAAACGTGTCACATTCAATGGCACATTCTTGATTAGATCAAAGTGACTGAAATGGAATAGCTCATGTGGATTTCCCTCATATAAACTGGAAATGTTTTATCAAAAGAAAAATTGGGGGCTTTTTGGAGAGCTGCTTTTTTCTACAGAAAACCCTTTTGATGAGATGCCCCTGACTTACTCCTATTTCTCTTATTTCTCTCCCACTTCTCCCTCCACCTCTGTCCTCCCTGCCGTACCAGCAGTGCAGCTGCAGACGTGCGACAGAAGTGCCTCTAAACATCCATTTTCCTGCCCAAAGCACCAGCACCTTCTCTCAGCTCTTACTTCTTACTCTGCCCTTCACAAAAAGGCGAATCCCAAGCCTCTGGAAGTAGCTCCCTGCTGACATTAGCGGGTACACGTCCCCCGGATGCGGAGGAGGCTGCCAAGCTCCTCCGGCACGGAACTGCTCCTCCGATTGCTGCGTGGTTGTCCGTGCGCTCAGACGCCCGAGCTTTTCTAGGCACGTCGTTTATTCTGCCGCGGGCCGGACGCTGAACATCCAGTATATTCCACTGAATGCAAAGTGCAGGGTTGCAAGGTATTTAACTTTCCATCAGACATAAATTAACTTTATTAAATCTGGGCTGTAAAAACACCAGTGGTTTTCTAACAAAACGCAACGTTCATTCCCCAGACTCCACCCTCTAAATCAGGAGCTCCGGAGACCCAGTCCCGAGTTTCTCGTTGCCTCTGTGCACAGCGGTTTTGGCTGAACAAACACTTCGCTCTTGCCCGGGGCGGTGAGGTAAGAGCCCACCCCCTTCTCCAAGCAAAATTCCCACTGACACGCAGACTTTCTGCTGCCTCCTTCGGCCCAAAGCACGCACGTGTGTTTGTGTTTTGCGACTTTGAAGAGAACATAACAGGGCTTATTTTATTAACAGCCAGTAGACTCTTCAAAGCAAAAATGTGGTAGAGAAATTAATCATTCTGCACCTCCAAAGTGAAATTTATGATGGCTCCAAAATGGTGAGAAATGAACTGAAGGCTAAATGTTTGAATCAAAAATAAAACCAGGACTTCAATGACTTTACCATCACAATGTCTGTGATGGCAAAAATGAATTGCAGGGCTGTCTAATTTTCTTCATTTAAAGTTAAAATTATGTGTTTGTCTTAAGTGTCTCAGTGGCCTGGGGAAAGTACTTCCTTTTAGCAGAAAAGGTTTTGTCCGATAATACTTTCCCAGATTACTGAAAAGGTTTTTCTTTCCCACTCTCCCACTTTTTTTTTTTTTTTTTTTGTCTAAAAATCTAAATGAATTTCCTCCAAGGAAATGCCTACTTTTGTGCTTAACAGGGCAAAGAAGGCCATTGTCCAGGGAAAAGGGCTCCAGTGGGAATGTGAGCGCAGGGACAGGGCATTAGCGTTTGCTGAGTTGAGTTACAAGTGGGATGGAGTTTCACCTAAGGGATTACATTTATAGACTTTCAGTGGCTTTCAGTGGAAATTTTTTCACAGTTCTTCCTAGCGAGCAATTTGCAGGCGGTAAAATGCGGCCTGCAGATTGAAGGCTGAACTGTTAAATAACTGTAGCTGCTCTGAGCAAGGTGTTTGGGAAGAGCACAAAGCTCCACAGCTCCTTGTCCCTGTAACCGCTTGGATGTGGAGCAGTTTGCGTCTCCTCACCGGGGCAGGATCTTTCACCATCCCCGTCCTGGCTGCACAAGGGTGCTTGGGCGCCGGGCTCCCCAAGCCCCTGGTCTCTCTAGTCTTTCAGGACTCATGCGGGCTCATCGCTGAGCAAATGCTGCAAGAAGCCCCAGTGCTGTCACTGGGGGTACGGAAACCCTGGAGTGTCAGTCCCACCACCTCTGCCAGAGCTGCTCGTGATGGGGAATGAACCTGTGCTGAAACGGCGTGTGTGCTTTTCCAGACAGTTTGGGTGATAGGGGTGTGGTGGGTCAGGTGCAGCATCTTCTCCTCATTCACGACTGCTCCAAAGTAGAGTGTATGCTGCAATAGGAAGAGTTTGATTCCTCTGGGACATGTGAGCAGCAACCCCATGTGCCCTGCTCCAGGCCAAACTCCAGACTCCACAAATGCTGAGGACCATGGCCCAAGCTGGGGTCCTGCAGAATGCGGGATGCCCCCTTCTCTGTGCTCCAAGGACACCAGTAGCAGGAGCTGGGACACCGTGTGCGGGAGATAGGACCTCTGAAGAGTGGTCCAGCAAGGAGGCAAGTCCAAGCCCAGGCATGCATCAGTGGCTTTGCTATGGCCGGCCAAGAGCAAGGCATGTCAGTGAGTGATTCATTGGGGTTTAACCCCAGTCCGTGATCACAGGCTGCCTGCATTTCATGCGCAGGGCCGGTGCCGGAGAAGCTCCTGCACAATCCTGCCATATCCATGCTGCCAGCTCCTGCCCCTGGCTGCAGCTTCCTTGGTCTGGGACGGCGCTTTCCCAGCTGTGAGCCCACACAGTCTGCACAACTCTCGGCTTGTGAGGGCTCTCTACATCAGTCACAGAGAACAAAAAAATGTCAGGGCACATTAAAAAACAGGTCCTTAAGACCCTTATCAGTCACAGAGCAGTCTGGGAGCAGATGGTGATAGAAAAATAATATTTAACTTTCAAAACTCATAATAGATGCAGAAAGTTGAAACTGGTCCCTCCAGCTCTTTCTAGGTTCATAACTCTATTTCTACTGATGGATAGATCATATTTTTCTCAATCTGTTCAGCACCAAGATTCATACCAGGCAAAACAGCTTTGTCTTTCTGCTAAGTCATTTGTGCACAAGATAAGCCCTTCTCCAAGGGTTCAGAAGACTCAGCTTCGCATAACAAACACTTGTCTAATGTACTAATGTGTCTTGGAACACTTCTATTTTCTGTCCTCTCCTTGGCTTTATTTTCAAAAGCACAAAGTCTTTGACTGGAAATAAATGACAGCTTTGCAGTGCTGGGATAAAGTGCCTGGGCAAAAACGTTACAGCGATATGAAAGGGAAATTCAAACATCACCATCAAATCCTTAGACACCTTTCAAAGAGTTTCCTGTTTTTCCAGTCCTTGAGGGCCCAGCAGCGAGTTCACGCAGAGCTTGCTTGGAGCTTGCTCGCACGAGCAGGCCAGCTCTCCGCGGGGACACCGAGTTTGCGGGCAGCTCGTCAGCGCCACGAGCAGCAGGGTTTGTAACAGAAAGGGAGCCGTGCGCCAGCCTCTTGCTTCGAGTCAGCGTGTCATTCAATAAAAAGGGAACAGGGTCTTCGGACAAGGAGTGTGCTGGTGGGCTCGTGCTCCCTCCCAGCATCGCCCTGGCCGTTCTGGGGGACACTTGCAGCGTCCAGGGCTGCTCGCTGTCCCCGTAAGGCTCCCGGGGCCGTTCCCTGCCCCGCGCGCGCTGTGGACGCCGGCACGCACGGCTGCTCAGGGGCCGTGGTCCTGTCAGCCCAAAGGGAGATTAAGTGATTGCTCAGGAATTTCTTTATCGCCATTCTGGGTAAATACAGATTAGAGAGAAAATGTTTTTCATGCAGCTGCGAGCTGCTCCTGCAAACACGGGGGATGACAGCGCTGGGCAGGATCACGCCAGTCAGCTTGGAGAGGACTGCTGCGAAAGGGGAGGACGTGGACTCATCGTGGCACAGCGAGTCCAGCTGTGCCTGGGACAAATGCACTGTGTCACTGGCAGCGTCCTGTGGACCAGCAAGGCACAGAGCCAGCGCGGCCGCGTGCAGGGTGTCCCAGCAGGAGCTCACGCCGGCAGGACAGCGTTTGCCTGGCAGGTGAGCGTCTCTGCTCAAGCTGTGCTGGAAGCGTGGTGCATTTGAAGCACTGGTTGTGATCACTCTTTTTTTTTTTTTGGTTAATTCTGTGCCCTAGGCCTCGAGTCATAATAGGAAAAAAACGACCTTGTGCACGTTACACTCTTGTAATCTTCAGGCATCTCTAGCACATGACAGAAAGATGATAGAAACCTGAGCAGCCCCACAGAAACCTGAATGCATCTCAAGGGCCCTTCTTGCCTCACCCTGACCAAAGCAGGAAAGCAATGTCATCGTCCCTTCCTTCGGTGCCCTGGCTGTAACACGAGGTTGGGCCAAACTGAGTTTTTTTATGAAGCCTATGTTGATTCCCTCTGCACTTCTGAGTGCAACTTTCTATATATTTCAGTGGCTGCCTTTTGCCTCGCAAGCAGGCCTTCAGAAACATACAAATCAGAGTAAAATAAAGTCATATTCATCCTGGTAATGAAAAATTACTCCATTCCCCAAAGAGAGAAGACTAAAATTTTCCATCGTTTGAGGTGTGGGCATTCCACAGAGCAGGTCTTGTTACCTGCTTGGATGGCGACCAGCTGATGTCTCATCGCTGTTTACTCTATAAATATTGATTTCCCAACGGGAACAACTGATGTGCAGTACAGCCGGAGTTAAAGCAATGCTCTGGGGAAAAAAAAAATAGGAACACACACACTCCTCACTTCTGCAGCATTCCTGAGACAAGGCTGTATTTTTACCATCTGCAAACCCAGCTATATCTGCTGTGCTGAGCTATAACTGGAATCCTGACTCCCTCATTATGACCTCCGTTAGATAAACGAGCCAAATTCTCTGGAGTATAATTTAAATTCTACCCAGTTCCATGGCTTTCCCAAGAAAAAGATAACACCACAGTACATGACACTGGAGGAAAATCTAGCCGACTTCTGCGTGAAGCTGCTACAAGAGGTGGAACCTGCTGTGCACGTGACAGTCTTTCCTAAAAGAGGGACCCCTGGGCAACCCATTACAAACCTCCTCCCTGATTGCAGCCTCCTCCTTCTTGCACGCCAGTTTTGAAGCACCGAGCTTTCTCCCTGCATCTTCCTGCGCTGGGTTCTGGTTTGTTTCTCCCCTGGGTGCAGGGCTCGGCTGCTCCAGCAGCGCGGGATCTCCTCTCCCAGTGATGTCCCCGGCTGCTCCTTCTCTGTCTGCTACCTCCAGCATTGCCGAGATGCCCCCAGAGCATCTGGGCCGCCCACGGCTGGACTCTCAAGTTGTCACAGCTTTGTGCTCACCCCGTGGCAGGAGCTTCAGTGTCCCCAGGGGAGGGCAAGGCTCCGATGAAACATGGAAGAGTCATAGTCGAGCCCCAGCCCTCCGTGTGCTGAATGAGGGTTGCATCAGTCTGCAACAGAAACTCAGTGTAGGTGTAAATCCGCATTCTGTTCACATTATTTCCTGAGCTGAAAGGTGTCAGAGAGGCTCTCCGTGCAGCACATGCTAGAGCACCTCTGCAAGCTGCCCAGGGCCACATTGCCCCCCAGGCAGCATGTCCACCCCTCCAAAAGAGTGTCACCAGCCCTGGCCTCGCCACCCTGGGCAGCACAACGCGCACTGCCTCCCTTATCACTCTTCATGGGAGGTTTCTCTCCTGCCAGGATGTCCTAATGCTGCATAAATGAATAATACTCTCCTTCTGTAGAGAATTTAAGGATATCATTTCCACGCCCTCCATCTTCAAAGGGAGATACCTGAAAACAGGGAAATAATGCAAACGCCAGGCTTTGCTATTCCAATGAGGTCTGTTAACAACAGAAGTGTTTATCTGTTTCGCGGTATCTGTTAACAGGATTCAATTAGGCTGCCAGAAATGATAAGCATTTAGAGGGACATCAGCCATCACTCCTCACCACCAAACAAAATTGTTGTAATCTCGGGCAGCCGTAAATCACAGCGAGTGTATTTGCGGAGTGCTACACGCTGTAACTCACTGCCAGGGCTTAAGTCAACCTCCCTCCAGGCCCTGTTGTTCCTGCTAGGCCAAAGTAACTGTCTTATGCTGCCAGTACGCAAGAAAGGAGCATTTTGGCATCCACAGTTATGCCTGTTTTCCCCACAGACACCATGCAGAAATAAAGCTTGATCTAACAGATCAAAGATTGCAAGCAGGAGGTTGGTAGAAAATCAAGTTTGCCATTTCTAGGGAAAATAAATAAATAAATAAACACTTGTTTTCAAACCAAATCAGGGCAAAAAAATAACATATCTGCATATTTGCATATTGCAAATACTGCAAACAGTATTTGTTTGCAAATGTCCTAGGCACATCTGCCTGTCCCTGCTCGGTTTGCCATTTTACACTTGGCCACCGCAGTGCTCTTCCCAGGGCCCCTCTTTTTCCACCCAGCCTTTGACAGCATTTCCCACAGGGCACCCAAATAACCAGCAGCTCAGAAGGACGCCGAGTAAGATCAGAGTAAGATCAGGCTCACACAGCCTGAATGCAATTGGTCAGACTGGAGTGCTGAAGCCTGGAATGACCCAACAAGGGATTTTTTTTTTTCTTTTCTTTTCCTCCATGTTCATGATAGGGAAGGTCAGCAAAACTGTCACCTTCCATCGGATACATCTGTCCTGTAGTAACAACCATTTCCTTCATAACTGCTTGCCTGCAGGAAGCTTTTGCCCAGCTGTAGAAGAAAACGGGCTATTAATGCCAACATGCAACCCTCATGCTCCCACACTTAATATTATTGTTGTCTGCATCATCACAGAGTCCCACAAGCTCCACCGTGAGCCAGGATGGCACCGCAGGAGATGCTGGATATGTATGGAGCAAAGGAAACCAAGCCAGCTGCACTGACAGGAGGGGCAAGGTAGGGAATAACTTCTCCCTGCATGGGCAGGAGCCTGGGGGAGGGATGTAAGGAGCATCGTATACCCTCGCCGTCCTCGCAGGGGGGTCATGCACCACCCCTTGTATAGGACAGATTGTCCAACGCTTTTCAAAGCGAGGCTAGAGTTAGCTGGGGCACAGCTCGCCTGGACCGCAGTGCCCCGGGCAGAGGGCTTTGCTGCTTTCTGCGCCCAGGGCTTTGCCTCCCTGAAGAAGGGGGCACAGGGCATCTCCGCGATACCCTCACCCAGGGCCTCCAGCCCTGTCCCCTCTGCCTCCCCAGAGCCGGTACCTTCCTGCTCGCACCGGCCTTTCCCGCGGGACGTCCCCAGCTCCCTGCACAGAAGAACTGGTTGCTAATACAGGATCAGCTCCCTCAGCTCCACACACTGACAAGGGTCAAGGCACCTTCCCACGAGCCATTGAAGTCATTGCAGACAGACACATTACAAAGGCCACATTTATCAGCTGCCATCGTTTCTTTTCTCATTTTCACCCATCTGTGAATAAAATCACCGGTCACCAATAATAACAGCCTAGGAAAGTCCTCTACTAAGAGCAACATGATCAGGTCAGAAAGAGTTTGGCCCCTGGGCACCAGAATGATGCTCCTACTTACACTGCCCACTTCAAAGGGTTTTGTCCCGGTCTTTCTTTGGGAGGCTGGGTGTTTCCCCAGGTGCCCTTGAGGACACGTGGCTTATGGAGCCTGGTGTCCGTGTTAGCCCTGCTCGCTTTTGCAGAAAGGGTTGGTTCTGCTGCCACCCCTGCAGGGAAAACAGGCAGGCATAAAGCCCCAGTGCAGCAAGCCAGACACAGCCCGTTTTATTTTAGTCGCGATTTGGGCAAGTTTATTTTGTAACTTGGAAAGATTGAGATTAACAACACATCTTCGTGGGGTCTCTTGACAGCAGTAAGTGATTTCCTTCCCCCCCACACACTTAATTCAATGCAATAAAAAATGACAAAGCACAGGAGGAAGAAAAAAAAAAAAAATTCCTGCCTCCAGCCCACACAAGTTCCAGCCAAGGAGCCCTTCCAACGAGACTCGAGAAGCCAAAGGACACGTGCAGCCCCTGAGCCAGCAATTTCCAACCTGTCTCCCCGGTTGCCCGTGTAGCTACCTGCACACTGCAGGATCTGGGCTCAGAGCAGACCCAGGCAGCTGCCGGCAGCCCCACAGCAGCTTTCACACACGCACAACCTTTCTGGGTCATCTTTCAATCCTGCTTATAATGAACTGATGAGTCAGGCTTAATTAAGGAGTACACCTTAATCTGCGTGCAAGCGAGCTCTGTGTCATCTTTGCTTTGCCACCGCCTGTGGTGCATCGTGCCTCCAGGCCTAACCAATCATGTTGTTCTCTTGCTTGGTAAACAGAAATAAAAATAATTTGCTTGGAAGTAGCCAGCAGATTAACAACCTCCAGCTGTGACTTTGATGACTAATTCAGCCTCCCCTAACCCAGTTGTGCCAAATTTGGATAATTTTACATCTTCCTACAGGTTCTTGGTGAGGAGGATTAAGAGAAGATCATTTTTCAGAGGGAGCTGTGGTTTTGTCTGGGGTTTATTTTGAAACTACTCAGGCAACAGACTATAAAGGTTGCACAGATCATGTCAGGATGAACTGTTGCACTGAAAGGAGACAAGGAAAAGAGCTAATCTAAAAGTTTGCTCAGCTGGTACTGAGAGACTTCTCTGCAAAGTTGAAGGCCCAGTTCAGAAAAGCACCGCATTCACTTCCATGCTCACAGAAATACACCTCTAAATTAAGTATTTCAAAAATCAAGGATGAGAATCCAGCCTGTTTTCAGCATGAAGTCATGAAAAAAGCTTTTGTATTAGAAGAAGCAAAAAATAAAATTGAAATGCTGAACTCTATTTCACAAGTCTTCCAGATTCTTTGTTTCTCTTCCAAGCTGATTTACTCTGTTACGGCGGATTTATTTGAACAAACGGGGACGGCTCTTTGGGCGGAATGGATCTATCAGCCCAAATGCCCAATCTGGTGCTGTGCATTTTCAGCATTAGTTTGGAGCGACTTGCCATGGGCAAGCGTGAGTAGATCCTGGTTGAAGTAAAATGCAGCTAATCCACAGCCTGACGTCAGGGAACTTTTGATCACGCTCTGCTCTGGATCAGAGAAGGAGTTTCTATAGTGTTCAGGAAAAGATGCCCTTCTGCCTTTTCCATGGCTGAGCTCATATTGAAATGGGGCAGTAAAGATACTTTTTTACGTGCAGAGTTTGTCTAACAAAAGGGAGAGGAGACTGGGGGAAGAGCGGGAGGCGCGAACAAAGGGAACAAAAGCAGCCATTCTGCCCGCAGTGAATGCTATGTTCTTGGACACATTTGCTTGGATAAAGGAGATCAAATAGGAGCCTCCAAAGCTGCGTGATGATAAGAGGAAAAAAATATTACAATGCCATTCTGCAGGCTGGAATGCACAGGGATTATCCAGCACTTCATCCAAAGCAGCTCTCGTGGGCCAAAACAAAACTCATGGCTTCTCTGCAAGGCCCCCAAAGCAACTGAGAGCTCCCTGGCAGCCCCTGCGCTGTGCAGGGGTGCTAAAGTACATGTCCAGTTCATGCCTTTTTAGCACAGAGTGAGGCTGGGTCTGCAGATGTCCATGTCCCTTGTCCCTCTCTGGAACTGGTTCACTGTTCGGTCTTGGGCAAGTCGTCTAGTTGCAGCCTGGGTCCTAGGAGGCCCTGGTTTCCAGAGATCCCCAGCTGCTTTTGAGCGGACCCTGAACGAAGAGCGCGCGTGCTCCACACGTTGGCTCCATGGGGGCTGCGCCGGGCTGTCCCCGAGCGGCTGGGCCGGCGCTGCGCAGGTGTCACCCGCAGGCCCCGTGTCTCTGCCAGCGCCTTCCCGAGCAGCCGCAGGTTGCGCCGCGTCTGACGCTCGTCGGCTCTTAACTGCACCGTCTGCCCTCTCCTCTCCCGCCGGCTCCGAGGCCGAGTGTTTGCACCAAAGCCCAGGGACAAGGCAGCACTTTGGAAGATGGATAATGTTAAGCGCGTCTTCTAAAAGCCATTCTGGAACAGGGACAATTTTCAGAGCTCATCCCAAGGAGCCTCCTCCCCACCGGCAGAGTCGCTCAGGGCATCCAGGTTTTGAACAGAGGGACAGCAGCCCAAAAAAGCAACATCCATGTGCGTATGCAGCCTCCAATCCAGCTCCTTCCAGGAGGGGCTGTTAAACAGCAAAGATGCATCAAAGTCAGAGCGCAGCATCTGCCGTGCTCGCTGGGCGAGCAGCCGCGCTGGCGTCCTGCGCTGGATGCTGTGCTTGCTCCGAGAGGGGGAATCTATCTGGCAAAGCACAATCCGGGATTGAACCACGGAGAATGGGGGTATTTAAGGTCTTTCCAGAACATATTTTGGTGTGTGCAACACCTCTGTCCTGTTCTGTTTTGCACTGGTTGAACAGAGGGTGGTGGCAGGACTGACCCGCAGCCTCCTTTCCAAGGAGGTGCACAGGGCAGCGCTCAGTGCCAGCCGCAATGGGCAGCAAGAGGGAAACAGTGAGTGAGCAGAAAGTGCAGCCAGCCTGACTTTAGTCCATTTAACTTGGGCTAATAGCATCGTTGGCACCTCCTATTGCCAAAAAAAAAAAAAAAAAAAAAAACAGCCACTGGTACAGTCACTTGGGAAATAACCCAGAGAGCCGATTAGCCTGTGCCAGGACAGAAAGAGACCCTGGCAGAGTGGTAGAGTCCCTGCCCGGAGCAGCAGGGACAGGGGACGGGAGGGCCTGTTGTCCATACCAAAGCCCTGGGAAAGCACCATCTCCCATTTGCGTCCGGTTGTGCATCCCTAACATGTACAGCTTCCCCGAGCCAAGCAGATCTCATCAGGGAGAGCACCTTTGGCCTGTGGTAGCTCCTTCTAGGTGGGATTTTTGCCAGGGTGAGAAATACAGAGCAAAGCGTTGTCCACTGAACCAGTGCTACTGTCCTCGTGAAAGCTTTGACTGTTCCTCTGGACTTAATGTAAATAAATAATGGAGAAAGAATAATAGGGAGCTAATAAAGCCGTTATCTGGGAAGATTGCAGCCTAATCTCAAGCACAATGCAGATAATGAGTGTTGAATCATGCCTGGAGCATCCTAAGAAAGCAGTGGTGGTTTTGATAAAGGATAGGAATGGTTTTTTGTTCTCAACCTGCTACTGTTTTACAGATTTCTGGAGTGACGTGCTGGTCTCGGAATCATAGCTAAGCCCCACATGGGCCAGGAAAAGGCCCAAATGGGACAGGAAAAGGGGTGCCATGGAGGCAGTGGAGTTGGAGCAACAGCAACCTGGGGTCTGTCGAAACAGCAGCCTTCCCATACAGAGCTCCAGCAAGAAATGCAACCGGTTGGGAGGAAATGGGGGCACTCCATCGTTTCAAAACTCATTTCTGCCTCTGCCAGACCTCCTGGTAAGCGACAGCAGCGACGTGTCACCTGTGTCACCAGAGGGGATCAGTTGTCCCTGTCGTCCACATAAATAACTCATTGCCCCTGGGAAGAGAAGCGAGCCCAGAGCAGGGCTCAGCAGCGCTGAGAGTGGATGCGATACCTGGACGGGTCAGGAATTGCCAGGAGCGGGGTTACCAAACACACGGATTTGCAACAAGCCCCAGAAACAAGCACTGATCTCAAAATAAAGACAAGCACTCCCGGACAAGTTGAGGATACACAAATGAACTGATAGTCTCCGAATCTGGCCCCACATCAATGAACTGCGACTTGAAAGCTTTATTTAGACTCCTAAGGAAAACAGCTGCAGAAAAACACTGCCGACCTGCTTTAAAGTGGGATTTCTAAAAGGAGAGAAGCACTTGGCTCCCACTGGAAGTTGAACACCTAACTCCCCTAAATCTCCCTGGAAAATCCCAGCCTTGGCCTGGAGAGAGCCCTGCAGGATTTGTATAAGCCACGGAAAATAAAAATACCTCTGAAAAAAGAAATCACCAGCAATTTAAAAGTAATAAAAGGCTACCTTGAGGAGACGGGGAGAGCTTAGGGGCCTCGTGAGCGAGGGAGGGAAGGCAGGGAGCTGGTGCTGTGTCTGGCAAGCGTTTGGTGCACAGAGGTGGCCGGGCCGCAGTGAGCGGCTCCGCGCTGGGTGCTGGCGAGGACCCGGCCGCGCTCCCACGGAGCGCTGCAGCGCTGGGGAAAAGCATCTGTAACCGTCACACAGACCCAGCTCGTGGCCGTCCCCACAAGAGCTCTGTCTCTGGATCTGTCCTGCAATAAGGGGCAGGGAGGGGGAGGTAACTGCATGGTGAAACTCCTGCGAGCTCGTAAATCACAGCAGCTCCACTCTCGGGGCTGGGGCAATCACTGGGAATGTCAGTGTCCTGGTTTCCACAGCGCTTGCTGCCCAGACTCCATCGGTGACTGTATAATGGGAAGAAAAACGGAGCCGAGCTGCCTGGGAGAAGGGAAGCTGTCTCTGAGCAGCGGGGAAGCTGTTACAGCCCAAGGCTTTCTTGCCATCAAATGATTTAAGCACCTCTCCGGCACCCTGCCGATCTTTCGGGGGAGCGCCATAGCGGAGACTCCTCGGGTTGATAATTGTGGTGTATTTACAGAATCAAAGGTTTCCACCTGGAGCAGTGCCAGTGAGCTTTGGGAAGAATAATGGATCCAATACAAACATTGTTTTTTGTTTTGTTTTTGTTTTAAAAAAAAAGGCCCATTACCTCGCCTCAGGGCTGAGCTCACATTCCCACCGCCTAGGCAGGGGTAGCGTGGATTCGTTCCCATCATTTCAGCCCGAGTGGGGAAGTTCTTCCTCCTCCTGCTTCCGCTTCCAGGGTTGCACAGGGACGGAGATTGTAATGGCTTTTGCTGAGAGCAGGTCCAGGGGCAGACGCTGATCACAGTCCCAGAGAGAGCAGCGGGTCCATCCTGGGTGACATTTTTTGCTGTGGCCCTCGAGGTGTCTCCTGGCCGTCCCAAGCCAGGAGACGAGGGCTCGGTGGAGCTGGTGGCCGGCTCTGGGCAGATCCCGCTCCCAGTATTGCCGGTGCTGGCGTGCTGGATGCAGCCAGGTGGCCGCTCTGAGTGCAGAGCGATGCTTCTGACTCTGAATCTGATCCCATCCTCAACTCTGCGTGTGTCAAAATGGGAGACAGACCAGGCTTGCCACAAGAGCTGGGATCCCTGAGACCAACTGATGCCCCAGATAGTTTTCTGGAGGGACCAAGCTGGATCAGAGGAGGTGGAAGAAGCCAGACTACATGTTCCCGACCTCCTCCTAGTGACCCTGTCCCAGCGGATGCTGTAGTGCCCTGGGCAGCAGCTCCGTCCCTGTGCCCAGCTGCAGCTCTTGGGTTTTCTTGCCTCCTTCACTCTGGGGTGGCTCTGCCCTGTGCCAGAATCAGTGGCCTCATGTCATTCCTAGTACAACCACACGGCTCCCCCGTTTTGGCCCCCAACTTGTGCAGCTCAATAGTCCTGTCAGCATTCCTTTCCCTAGGAGTTTCTAGAGACAACAACCAGCCCTAGGAGTCAGCCCTTAGTCATGCCATGTCCATGGAAAATATAAGAATAGGGTTAGTAATCCAGCCATGACTAAAGAGGTTGCAACTGGGAAGGTACCTGGTTGTGTTGGTGTGACAGTGATTTGTGTCACTGGTGATTTGGGACTGGTCATCTCTGGAGGGGCAATGAACACAGGTAGGGCCTGGCTCAGGTTCCTTGTCCAGCTGGCCTGGGTAAGATGCTCAGAGACGCTCTTCTTTCGGCACTGGAGTTGATTAAGCCGAGGTAGGGCAGAGCTCCTGAGTGGAGCAGCATCTGGGACCAAACAGGGCACTAAGGAAGAGCATGTGAATCTGGAGAATCCTTGCAGCAGAGAAATTACAGCCGGAGATCCAGCAGAAATCCGCCAGTGAAAGCTCTTGAGTAAAGCACGCTCAGCCAAGAGAGATGATGTCAGGGCTCTGATGTTGTCCCTGAGAGCCTGGAAGGATGGAGGAGGAGGCTGGAGCGTCCTGTGCTCTCTCTGTCCCAAGCAAGTCACATTCCCTGGGATCTTTTGACAGGGAAGGTTTCTACCACTTCCCCAACTACCCAGGTCACTGCCAAGTTTGCTCTGCTCTGAATAGCATCATCAAGTTTTGTGTCAGATCCATCCCAACTCCTGTTTGTGATAAAGAAATCCACCGGCAGGACCCACCAAGCTGATGCTTTGAAGGATGCTGGGAAGATGCACCTCCTGTTACACAGACATCACCAGCCAGAGAAATTTTCCTGACTGCTGGTCGCTGAGTCTTCAAATTCCAGCCCTTGTGCTCAGAGGAACAAAACGTCTTAGCTCTGCACTTAGTGGAGACAGGAGGTACAAACTGGAAATGGTCTGGAGTCAGGAGCTGTAAAAATTTAATGATGCAGGACAAATCACTGTGACCAAAATAGAGAGCAAGACAGAGACGGTCTTGTGATTTAATGCACTCGGCCAGGACTGGGGGTATTTGGGAGCAGTTCCCAGGTCTACCACAGGCTCCATGTGTGACCTTGGGTGAGTCACTAAGGACAAACGTTTCCAAGAACTGGCTTAAGGATCAAGTCCTAATTTTGCAAAAGTAACATAGGTACTTAAAAAGTGAGTAAGATCAATAATCAGGAGGTTTTGGGCCGGATTTTGGGGGAAGACTAAGACATTTTACATAGAGGTAGGTGTCTAAGGAGGGCTCCTTGTTCCCTCAGGATAAGCTCCTCTTCCTAATGGGGTGGTGAGTTGGGCTGGGATGCAGTGGTGACCTGAGGGGTGGCTGTTTTATGCTCCATTAAGGGGATGGAGAATCTGAATGAGCCTAAAGCAACTTGGCATTTCCTTACTCTGTCTCTGCTACAGCTCTGGAGCAGAGGACACTGGCAATGGCATCATGTTAACTCCCCAGCGATCACCACGAGATGGGTTTCTAACCCACTCCCCAAGCAACCCAGCCAGCATATGGCCAGGCCACTTCCACCTTGACATTTCCACTTCTTTTAAAGCCCTAATCTGAGGTTTTAAATGGGATTTAAGTGACGCCCTAGATTTTTGCTAGCCCCTCTGCAAAGGCAATAAATTCAGCCCCTGCTAGATATGAGCAAATAAAAGCAGCTTTCCTGTAGGCTGCACGTGTACTCATCCCTGCTAAACCCATTCTCCTCTGACAGCCAGAGCCACAGCTGATGTAAATCTGCAGCAGTCTCCGGGCTCCAGAGAGAGGCACTGATTTCCACCCTCTCGCACCCCTTCTTTTCCTCTTCCTCCATGCTACTTCACCTCTTCCCTGGTTCCCACCGTTCACCCTTCTTCATATTTCCCCTCCTTTCAGAAGGCAAATGTCTCTGGACATGAGGAGGATAGTGTAGCACTACACTTGCATGTGGTGAGAATTTGCCCTATGTACCTTGAAACAGAGATTTTTTTTTTCTTTTTCTTATCTGATAGCAATCCAACACAAAAAAATGTAACCTCCAGAAACACGGGGAGATGAAGACATGGGCAAAGTTCCTAATCAGCAATGTCTGACTTTCTAGCAGGGCCTAAGGAGTCCACAGCTTTTCCTACTGGCCTCTCCTCAAAGCCGTAGCCAGCAGGATGGATGGAGAAGAAAGCACGAGGCGGCTCTGATGGCTGCAGAAAGCGGATGAGAGTGGAAGAAGGCAACCGCAGGAGCCACAAAGAGGCTTGGGGTGAAGACCCAGGCCGAAACACAGGGATTATTGATGGTTTCCTATACCCCAGCGCGCCTGCGAGTGCTTTAGATCGCGCTGACACTTGCCTGAGTCATCTGGCCCCACAGGGCAGGGCTGTTTGTGCAGAGGAAGCAGCGGGAGGACAGTGTGTGCAAGGGGGTTCTGCCTTGGCTGGGGCTCCCTCAGCATCTCCCAGCATGTTCCCGTGTTGGTGTCAGCTGCGACGGGGCAGGACTGCTGGAAGGCCTTAATTAGAGAGGCTGTAGCTTGTTTGCAAGATTCGCAATCTGCTCTCTAGCTGTTCCTAATATCTGACCCTTTTCTGAACAGAAGCTGGAAGAAAAAGTCTCTTGTTCGCACTACATATCCCTCCCTCCACCGAGGAAAGCCCCTCTTGCATGCCATAAAGCATTCATGTGCTTATCTTCACACCTGTGATTAAATGAAGAGAATGGGAACTTGCACGTGGAGTTAGGCACAGGCTTCAGGACTTCGCAGAATCAGAATCCACCGAAGCTCTGCCAAGGCTCCCGGCTCAAAGGGCCACGGCTGAGTCCCGCCTTGGGAAGGCTCTTGGTTTCCCTTGGAGGCTACAAACCATCCACTCTCATCCAAGCTGCCCCTTGCAGCTGCTGGGAGCTGATGTGGATCCTGGGGCTAGGCTGGGCTCATCCCTGCTAGAGATAAGGCTGGCGCAGGGTGCGGTTTGCTCCAGGGGAGAACCTCCCTGCTCAGATTCTGAGCCACAAAAGGGACTCTAAACGCTCCAAAAAAGCCTCCTTTCAAAGAGGGAGCGAAAGCATAACGCTGTCTCCTACCTTGGAGCAAAACCCGATTGCAGTCGATGGAAATCTCTTCGGTGGAGCAGGATGATAGTAGCTGCACGCAGGGCGGTTTTGTTTGCTTGGCACAAATCCTCCACTTAGACCAAAACAACAATTAAATAAAAGCTGCAGCCCGTTTTGTGCCTGCTGAGCAAATCATCGGGGCAACCTGAAGATCTATAACCTGAAGAAGAGAGGGTTTTTGTTTTTGTTTTTCTTCCTTCTAAAACTTGTCTTATTATTTCTGATAATGGGATGGTTTCTATATTTAGGTCCCCTTATCTGAATCAAGAGTGTCCTTTAAAATTTCACCAGAGCAAACACATAAAATTATCCTCCGGGGATAATACAGTATTGATCTTGCAGGGATTGAGCTCAGTGAACATTTTTAGGGTCGAGGGAGGAGCTAACTCTGAACAATACCAAATACTTTCTTGCAGATTTAGAGCTGGAGACTCGTTTTCTTTCCCGCAGCTCCGAGAAAGCCCTGACTTAGTTCTGCATCCGATCAATAAACCCAATCGAATATCTCCTGTTGCAAACATCTGGGATTATCCTCCTTTTCTCACGAGGCGGAGCACCGTCTGCCTTAGCGTGGTGACTATTGCATGTGCCCTACTTAGTCAGAGAGTCTCTGGGTAGATGGTTATTGGGTTTTCCTGCGTGAATGAGCTTAATTTAATAGGCGGCTGTTGGAAAAACAAGCAGGAAAGCGACACAATGGGACTTGATAAGCAGCCTCCAAACAAGCTCCTAGGACCAATTACAAGAAAATGGCTGGGCTCTTTCCATGAGGAAGACGCCACTTCCAGGTGGCAACCCAAGTGATGCAGCTGCTTTCCGGAGGCAGGGAGCCCTCGGGTCACCCCACTGCTCAGTGGCCTCCAAGGAGGAGAGGAGAAGGGGAGTTTTGCGAGGATACTTGGAGGAGGAAAAGAGGCAAATGCAAGGACACAAGGCAAGGCAAGGACTCTGTGCAACCTGGCGACCGTCCAGCCCAGCGTCCTCCCTGTCGTGGTAGCAAGCGTAGGTGACTGGTGGAAGATGTCTGAAGCATACAGGGATATTTTCCAGCAAACTTCCCAAGCCTGCAGCCATCTGTGGCTCCAAGGCTTCCTGAGCCAGACATCATGTCCTTGAATTTCTTAGTTCTCAATAGACCCTTCTTCCCTGAATGTATCCTGCTCCTTCTGGAACACACAGAAGTGTCTGGCACCCACCCCATCATCCCGCAGCAGCAAATCTCACAGCTTTCAGGTGTGCGAAGAACTAGTTCCTTGTGTTTTAAAGCTAATAACTTCATGCCATCCAGCTGTAAGGTGGGAACCACTGACAGTCTTTCCCTGCCCACTTTCTCCAGGGCGGACCTGGTTCCCCAGGCTGAGGGTAACTCTCCTCAGCCACCCCTTTTTCACCTCGAGTAGTCTCAGCCTAGCCAGTTGCTACCTAGGTGAAAACTGCTCCACAGCTTTGACCATTAGATCTTTTTGTGGAAACAGGGACCAGAACTGCTCGTGGTCTTCAAAACGTGAGCAAAGCAGGGGTTTCTACAGTGGTGTTTTCTCATTATCTGCTACCCATCTGCTTGCTTTCCTGACTGCTGCTGAGCAATGAGTAAATGCTTTGATAAAATTTCCTGTTATAGCCCTAGGATCTCACTCCTGAGCAGTGCAGAGCCCATCACTGTGTACGTGAAGTTGAGATGGTTTCCTCTGGTGCTCATCGCTTAGATTTGTCTCTAGAGCACTTCACGGGTCATTTTCTCTCTGGGCTTTTTGATGTCCTTCTGCGTTAGCCACTATTGGCCTTTCTCCTCCTCTGAGTATCTCAGGGTTGCTAGCAAATATCACCACCTCACTATCCTTCCCCACGTCCAGATCATCACCAAGATGCAGCGCAAGAGCGCAGACCTCTCTACAGATCTCCACCTCTCTCTGATGCAGAGACTGACCATCAATATCTGTCCGCTGTGTTTTCTGAGTTTCAACCACTATTTTTTTCTCATGGCTCTTTGCTCTTCTCAACAGTATTTAATGAAGGATTTTGTCAGACTCTTTTAGAAAGCCGTATATATTATATCCATTAGATCTCCATCATCTACCAGCTTGTTGGCTCCTTCAAAGGACTGTAATAGATTGTGTGAGTCATTACTTTTCTCTGTAAAAGCTGTGCTGGCTCTTCACCAAGCGTTTAGAGATACTCCTATCTATACGTCCCACATATTTTCATAGTACAGCATCAGGCTTACCAGTCTGGAGTCCCAGTTACCTGCCCTTGAGATCTTTCCCGAAAAATGTCTCCAGAATTGCAACCTCCCATTGCTCCAAGAGCAAGATACAGAGAGTAGATCGTTGTTTGCACTTTAGGTTCCTGAAGTCCTCCCGTCCCAGCTCCAGATGGTTGTGGCAACTTGTCAGCATTCCTTTGTCAGTGTGATCTGTGAGCCCCTCTGCTGCTTCAGATGCTTCAGCCTGAGATGTATCCGCTGACATCTCCCTCTGCAAAGAAGACTTCCAGCGTTGGAAACCTCTCAGGCTCCATCGTGATCCATGTAGGACAAGGAATGCGTGAGATGCCTTTGCTGTGGCCTGAGAAGACATGGAGGCAGGTTCCAGGGTGCCTCAAGCAGTCTGCATATTCACATGCTTCTGGCAAATGCTGCATCTTTGGGAGGACGGGAATAATTATAGAAAGGCTGTTGGTGGTTTTGGGAGGAATTATTTCAGGTTATGGATTCCACTAGCCACAGTTTCCAGGTAGGTGCCAGATGGATTCCCTGCTCCAAGATTCATCATTGTTGGTCCTTGTTTGCCGAAGGCTCGGCTGTGAAGGGTGATTTTAAAGCGGTGAAGCCAGCCCAATAACAGTGACAGGGAACTGCGTTGATTTGGAATTTAGAATCAACAAAATTGAACTTTTTTTTTTTTCCTGGCAGTTCAAGCTTATCCTGTGGAGCTCATTGTTACAAGAGACCAGAAGTAGAAGGACTGGGCATGGTGAGAAGAATGAGATAATCCACATATATGTAGATGCGGATTTTTTGAGAGAAATGCATTGCTTCAAAATAAAATAGCGCAGGCAACACCCTAATGGATTTCCTTAGTGGGCATGTGGCTTCTGAGACTCTCCTGAGTTTCCTTCCAGGGAGGGTGGAGAGCACTTGGAAGCTGGAGTCTGGGGTTCCATCACGCAATTTAGATGGGCACAGAAAGCCAGCAACAGGCCACATAGGTGGTTGTAGCACTTGCATGGACTCTGTACATATATTTATTTTGTATCTCTCTCTCATACAGAAAGCCACACAGAAATCCAGACGGGAAGTGTATAACCTATTTCAGACAGTCATTCTCGCATCACGTTTTCTTTCAGGCTCTGGTACCAACTCCTCTAAGGATGCTCCTGATTTACTTTCCCATCACTGGCCCTTCCTTGCATCCCTGTATCCACCTGGGCTGGGTGCATACGTAAAACAGTCACTGCAACCCCCTTGCCTTGAAGACCTTCCCATACTGTTGCTGCTGAGAGAAAATTCATACAAGATATAAATAGCTTGACCTCTAATCCAGAAAAGAATGCTTACTTGGGCCCAAATGTTACACGCTATTAATTTGATCTTGAGTTTTGATTTGCACCAAGAGGAATAACTAGTCCTTGTGCAGGAACCGAGTGAAAGTCCATATACGCCTTATCTTATGGAGGGAGGTTATTTCGGAGCATGTGGAACTCCAGACATACATCAGCAGTTCAGATCACTACGCTAATTTACGTGAAATGGGAACCCCTGGAAAAGCGATTTATTAAACCCAAGATGACAAGCAGAAAATGGTGGAGCTTGGGAGAACTTTGCCAGGCATTTCAAAAGCAGCTGGGACACTGATCTGGCTCATCCGTGGTCACCCGTGTCACCAACCTCATGAAACTTTACCTTCATCAATCATCCCATGGGGTCCTTTGGGAGGGAATATCAGTCTCAGGTTCTTTGGTTACTTTTTTCTAGACGGCTGCAGGTTGCCCCCTTCGTGTCTGGTGTCCCATATTAAACACCACCCAACCGAAGCTCTGCGGCAAGGCCCCCAAAGCCACCGCGGGGCTTCAGGGCACTCTGTGGCAGCAACATCGCTGCAGGGGCCTAGAAGGGCAGTGGGTGCTGCAAGATGGGGCTCCGCTCCCTGTGCTGGGGACGCTGCTTCTGCTGCGTGGCGGTTGCATGGGACAGTGCCCTGCATGTGCGTGGGACTGTGCTCCGCTATATGGGATGCTGCTCCCGCTGCATGGGACTGTGTTCCCGGGGCTTTCAGCTCTGTTCTTTATGCCCAGGGAACTGCGCTCGTCGCGCAGGTCCCTGCTGCCCGTGCACGGCGCGCGGCTCCTGCTGCCCTGCTCCCCTGGCACAGGGCTCTGTTCCCGGTGCACCGACACCGCTCCTGCACGGCGGAGCTGCTCCCCGCGCACGGGGCTCCGCTCCGGCCGCCCCGCACTACAAGTCCCGGCAGCGGCAGCAGCAGCGGGCTGGGCCGGGCCGCGTCGCCGCCCGCCCTATCAGTGCGGCGGGGGATGATGTCACG
>VZSV01000086.1:306319-363427 GCA_013398735.1 Nothocercus julius
GGGGGGCGGCAGCGGAGCGGGGCGGGCTGGGTGGGCGGGCGATGGGGCCGCATCCTGACCCGCCTCTGCCGCGAGCGGGGCCGGGGCACGCGGGCGTTATCGGGGCATCCATCTCTGTGCCCCGAGCTGCTTCTCCGCATTGCTCAGGGCTGTGCAGCGGTCGCCTTTATTTTGTTATATTTTTTTATCCAGAGGCTGTGTGGATACGGCTCCCGCAGGCTGGGCGCGCTGGGCGGTGGGAAGCCGCGGTGGGAAGCCGCGCGGCCCCAGCAGGAGGTCTCGCGGAGGTGGCTGCGGGTGCAGCCCCGCGGGACGAGCTGGGTCCCGAGTCGCGTGTTCCGCGCGAGGCCCCGCGCCGCAAACCCCCTCCTCGCCGCTAGCGCCGGCTGCAGCCGCCCGCCGTCGGGCGCACGAGCCAAAGTCCAGGAGCTCTGCCCTGCGCCAGCGTCGCGTGGTGACCGCGGGAAGCCTGCACGCCTCCCGGCCTTGGCTGGTGCCCGGGATGGCCCTCCGCACCGCTCTGCCGGTGTGCGCACCCGGCGTTTTTTCGGGACGTGCTGCCGAGCGAGGCGTGCGTGCGGCTCCGCATCCCGGCCCCCCGGCGCCGGCAGGCAAACAGGATGGGCGAGGTGTAAAAGCGGTGCCGAATCCGCTTCCCTGGGCTCGAAGCGGAGTCACGCCGGTCCCGACCCGGATCCTTATCTGGGTCTTTGTTTTCCACAGGAGGTAGCGGGAAAGGGCTCGCGCAGCCGGCCGGCTCCTCTGGCCCCCTCGGGCCCTGGCACACCGATGGGAAGGCGCTGGGGACAGCCAGGCTAACTGGTTCATGTTTATCTCTCGTTTTTTGCTTCTGTTCTTTGTTTTCACTTCTCCTGAGCCGTCGTTGTTACTCTTTTGCTTCGCAGCCCAGCAATTCCTCCTTCGGAAAAATGCAGGGGAGGTGCAGAGCTTTCCCGGAGCTGAGCGCCTTGCAAGGGTTGTTTGCGCGCCGGTCGGTTCTCCTGCCCACTTCGTGCTTTGTCCGCTCTGTCCCGCAGTCCTGGATTGCTCCCCTTTGGAAAATGAGTGCAGGGGAAAGCAATGGAGTATCAGAGCCAGTGCTGGGTTTTGCAGGGGTGAGAAGGCTCTTTGCTCACCAAGTGCAACTGGCAGGCACCAAATTCCGTCCTGGTATGTAGGATTTAAGGCTCAGAAGGGCAGTTTTCGGAGAATCCTGCTTAAACTAAGATAACACGTTCTGCTGATTAATCTGTTGAAGTCAGTGGTCTGTCGATTTGTGTTTGTAGCAACGCAAAGGCCTTTGGCTGATGGCAGGTACAACCCAGCGCATGCACAGGCAACATGTGTATGTGCTGCACGTATAGCCTTAATGTATAGCCTAATGTATGTTTAGCCTAATGTGCGGGAATGGTGGTGTCCTGCCGCCTGTCCTCCCACTCCCCGGATATGCTCAGAGCCCTTAGTACATGGGAGCTTTTATTTCTGAAATACAAATAAATGAAGCTTGCCTATTTATACAGGGCTTTCGAGGAGGCCTGCGGGGCTGGCCGGGAGGCTCGCGAGGCACTGCAAGTATTCGGGGCAGTGAGATAAGCAAGGGCATCCAGCTGTCATCTCTGGAGATTGCCCAAGCTGCTCAGCGAGATCTCTGCAGGATTCTCGCACTGCTGGTGTGCTTTGGTTTCAGCCTCGAGATGCTGGCAATTAAATATTTCAGCTTGGCTTCGAAAAGCTGCCGTGGGTTGAGGCCACAGAAAGCAGAACATGCTCATTCTGAGGCGACTGAGTGTGACTTAACCAGAGTCTTTAAGCCTGCAATTATTTTAGAAAGTGCACTTTATTTAAGTAAAACTCTTTCAAGAGGGAAAGGGAAAGATTGCATTTTACTGCTTTGTTGTAAAGCTTGCATGGATGGACCTGCTTGGACAGCTATTTATTTGCAAGTCGTGGTAGTCTAATGCTCTAGGATTCAAATCATGTCCATATTGATTCTTTTTTTTTCTCTTTTAAAATAATCGTATATGTACTTCTCACTTCTGCGCCGTGAAAAATGCCAGTCGTGTGCTGGAGAAAGAGGTGATTTGAACAAAAGCATTGAAGGTCGAGGAAGATATACCTAAATGTTGAAGTCTGATTCTGATTTTTTCTGTGTATGGCTTAGTATTTGCTTCGCTGTACTACAGTATGGGAGAAAGAACGGGTCAACATGTAGAAAGGAGTTAAGTATGTCAGTGATAGCCCTTCTGCATATTGCATTAGTCCCTGCAAGTGCCATATACCCCTTTTAATGAAAAGCACAGAGGGTCCTTATCGCCTTTGGAAACACTGGGTGGGATTTGCTGCTTGTCTTTGATTCTTCCCTCTGTGTTTTCCTTCATCTCGGACAGGTAGCAAAGGAAGTTGCACCAGCGCCATCTCCCTTTGTGCCCACCTGCCCTCTCAGGAGGATTTTTGCACTCGGTATCTCCTGCCCTTTTGCGGTGCTGTAACATTGTGAAATAGGACCTGGAGCTCTGGTTTATCGTAGAAAATCCCCGCTCAATGAGCCATGAAACTTCCTAATCTTTGTGGCCACCGAGAGGAAAATGAGGAAGGCAGGGACGGGAGAAAGGGCTGTGCACAACATAAGCATGGGGCTGGTTAATGGGAGGGTTTCCCAATTTCATCCAGCAGCGTTTTGCTTGTTGGCTGGTGTGGCCCGAACATCAGCCATCTGAATTATAGCAAACCAGGTTATGGGCAAAATTGTATGCAAATTGAGATGCAGTTTCTTTTTAGTGAAATTAGGTGAGATTTTTGGAGAAATATCCTGCCCTGCACCGGGATATAGAGCCACAGGAGCTCTCTGGCACTCCCTGCAAATCACCGATCATTTTATTTTATTAATCCTTCATCCTGCTTTTCAGCCCTCTGTCTGTTTTTACAAATTCGCTCAATGTGGGAGCTTCCTGCTGTTTGGAGTATTCCTACATCTAGACCAAAAAATGAAAAAAAAAAGCCCCTCCTGGCCTATTCCAAATGGTTGGATGGGCCCGAACTAGACAGTTGTTCCTGAGTCACTGTTATTGACTCAGGAACTCAGCTGCTCGTTGACGAGTTGCCCTAGCAGACTATGTACACAAAATATCACCTTAGGTGACTGGCAGGGCAGTTGCAGTGGACGAACGTGTTTGCTCCCTTGGTGGCACGTGCAAGGTGGCCATAGGAGCCCAACAAACCGCTGGTTGCTTCCTAAACTGCGGGAGCTCAGGTGCTGAATTTGCCTGTTCTCACCGCACATGGTCCTGCAAGACGAGTTGGTGGCGTTGATGCTTTGCTTGGCTCTGAGCAAATACACGGGTGAAGCTATGAAACGCCCAAGAAGAGGCAATCCCTTGTTGTTTGGAGGCATCCTTGTCCTGTTGAACCTGCTCCAAAGCATCCCCTTGGGAATGGGGTGATCCTTCCTTGGGCCGGCTGGGAGCTATTTCCTGGTGCAGGGAGGGTCTGAGCAGAGCGGCTTCCTTCCGACAGCGTCGGGCTCCACCGCGGGGCCTTACAGATTATTTAAGTTATTCGCCTTGCCAGACAAGTGGCTTCATGTTTGGCCTTCTGCATTCCTTCGGATGAGCATTACTTAGCTATGCGCTCTAAGCTACGTGTTGCTTACCTGGATCGTGTCCTCCATGTGCACATAGCTCAGCCGCCTTCAAGTCAGGGCTGTCCCTCTTTGGCCTGCTCAGTCAAAGTTCAAGTATTTCAGGAGGAGGGAAGGTGAAATAAATGTGTGAAGAGTGGGGTGGAAGAGCCGCTGAAGCATCTGGCTCTGGGTTCAGTGGTTCCTCGGTCCTCCCTGTTTTGCATGGAGAACGGAGGGGATGGATATCTATCCAAGGAATGCTGTCACCTCGCTGTGCGCTCTCTGCTGCGGCGGCTGGTCCTGTAACCATGCGTGCCTCTGGGCTCTCTGATTGATGTCTCGCCTTCCAGTCCAACTGGAATAATTAGCCGCATGTTCGCAGGTTGCACATGGAGGGATACGGACCCCGTCACTTTGGGCACCTGCGCCCCTCACAGTGTGTCTGGCAAGGCCATGTCCATGTGGCTGCACATGGGCTGCTGTTGGGCTGCCGGGGGGGACCGCAGGTTGGAAGTGACCCTTTGGAACATGTCCTGGGAATGGGAAGCTTTCTGTGGGATTGGGAAGGTGTTTACACCGTGGCTGGACGATGCTCTATTGTGCCTATCAATACCCCACCTTGCCCCGAGGAGTGATGCTCACAAGCTGAACGCAGCAGCTGAGTTTCCATCATCTGAATTTGGGCTGGGTTTGTCACGAAGGCTCCTCATCCCTTCTTCCATGGGAGATCCCCTCCTGGAAAGCAGTCATGGCAAAGCTCTAAGCAACCCACCAACAGCAGTGAGATAGAGGGAGGGGGAAGACTGTGAATTCACCTGACCTGTCCCCATCCTGTGGAGAGCAGAACTAAACACAAGGCGCACCGGGATCTCTGGGCTCTGTTTGCTCCTTCCTGACTGTCCCTCACCTCCAGCTTTCATCCTACGCCAAAAACTCATCCCCGTAGCAGTGTGCTGGGCTGCTGGCCAGTTGTGCCCTGGGGCACTATGGCAGGAGTGTCCTTCAAATGCTGATTTCTGGGGGGTTTTGCATCAGGCATCAACAGCCGGGCTTTGTAGCAATATGCAAAACTTTGTTATAGAGTTTGGTCACTTGGGGACTCTCTGTGGGGTGCTTGAGCTCTGGGGCAGAGCGGGTATCAGCTGGCCTTTCCAGGGGAGGGTGGTTGGCACGTGGGACATCCTCAACAGCTTTGGGGTCGAGCCTTTGAGCGTCGGATGTCAGCAAGCGGCAAGGGAGGTGCACACAGCCCTTCGGATCAGGAGCCCCGTTGTAAACACGGAGAGATCGCAAACTGCGGGGCAGTTTTCTGGCTCAGCCGTATTGCATGACATTTGGTTCAGACTGTGATGGGTCTGCCCTGGTGCTGCTCTTCACCGTTTCCTTCCTGCAGAGCTTTCTGAGAAGGTGGGCAGGAGCTCCCTGGAGCTGCGTGTCTACCCGACTTTCACCTAATCAGGAGATTTTTGTAGCTGCGTGTTCCTGTCCTGACCTCAGCGTCCTTTCCTGACTGAGCGGTTCTTGGAGGAGCTCTGAACCCTTGCGTGCCATCCTGGGGAGTCTCTGCTCTAGCTGTGCTCCAGTGCAGCTGTTTCCTTCAAGGATGCTTACGTGGATGCAAGTGCCTGTAAATCTGTTTGTTTAAAGCTTTCCCGCCCGTGACGGCCAGGGACCTTTGGGCTCTCGTTCCTTCACGTTGCAGCTCCTGGAATTGGCAGCACCTTCTCATCTGAGCCGGGCTGAGCGCTGTGGAAGAGGAGACGTGCGGGATGTTGGGTGCTCTTGCTACGCCTGCCTTCCGAAGGGATCCGATGCAAAAGCAGCGTTTCGTAGGACACCCGGTTTGCTGAGTGTCCTCCCTCTTGCCCGGGAGTGTCGTGATGCAGTTGTTGGCCAATGCAATGTAGAGGCAAAAGGAGGATGCTCTTTTCTTTCATATCACGTCAAACCTTTTGGGCACACGGTGATTTCAGGCGCTTTGTTTTTCTAGGTGTTGTGTTCCTAGCATGTATTGCGTGCATGATTCTCAGCTGCATATTGCATGCATGGTACTTGGCAGCACCAGACACGCCGGCATTCGACTCCTTAGGCTTGGAAGGGACAAGGACAACCTCGCTGAGATGTCTGCTCGGCTTTTCTTGCGGAGTTTCATTCATGTCTGCAGCCATGAGACTTAGCCTACTTAGCCTGCCTTGGGAATGGCTAGGGTTAAAGCTCTGGGGATCCCGGGCTGTGCTTGGAGGTGCCAAGTGAGAGTTCGGCATCAGAAAAGCTGATCTTGCAAATCCGTTCCTGGGCTCCCTGGCAGATCATGCTAAGAACTGTTTGAACTGCTCTAATCCCTTGTGCCTCCAGAACAGCCTTGTTTACAAGAGGCCGTATTTCAAACGTGTATATCCTGTCACATATTTTGCGTAAGTCATTTGCTTACTGAAACTCACTGATTGCAAGAGTTTGGTTTTAAGACCTGACCCAGCACTCTTCTTTTCAACCTACCCCTCAGTCCACGTGCCTCTTCCTCATCCTGACATTAAGGAGGCATTTGGCAAAGAGATTGAAGGCTCTTTGGGGACAATTTGCTTCCATTTTTTAAGCTTCAACTCCTTTTATTTTCTGTGAAAACTGTCGTCTGGCTAGTTGCATATGAAAAACCTGCTGGCTCTGGAGCCACCAGAGAACTAGCGATTACACAGAGCAAAGGGATGGCAAGAAGAGCTTTTGGAGCATGCTAAATATCGTAATCCCTACAGTCAGCTTTTGGATCTGCAGTTGGGAATGAGCCTTTTAACATCCATAGTTTTCTTAAATGTACTTTTGTATTAAAAGCTGCTCTTACATCTACCAAAATTTCAAGAAATTTGCCATTCCTTAATCACAAGAGATTCAGTGAAGCTCAGATCTGCTTTTAAGCTGTAATGTGATTTAGAGTATGTTGTCATAAAATTATGTCATTTTGTGCCGTAGAGCACAAGCATCTCTAGTTTGTCAAACTGTCCTGTAGCCTGACAGGTTTTAATACTCTGCATGAGAAAAGAGGGATAGAAAGGGACTTAGGCTCAAAATACTCCCTGGGTTGATTTGCAGAGACTCCCTAGTAATTAGTTGCATCATGTGAAACTCTGGCTTTTGCATTTGGCGTGAGCCTGAAGGAAGTTATAGGCGCGTGAAGGAATGGTGTATTATCATGCTGTAGCAACAGGGAGCCCGTGTATTTCCCCAAGAAGTGATGTGCCAAGGCTGGTATGTGTTCACCACACTGCTGGTCGGAAAATTATACACACATGCACGCATGCATTTGACTCTTCAGTGAAAACCCCAAAATATTTTGACCTAGAACCAAGGCAGTTTGAATGGGAACTGGTGCTGCTTTGTCCTGCCCTGTCTCATTGGCAGCTTCACCTTCCCTTTTTTTTTTCTCTTCTCCTCGCACTTCTGTTTTGGGCTGCACCTTTCCTCTCAGAGGGACCCAAGTATCCAAGGTTGGGCTCTGCCGTGGGCTGCCATGGTGTGTTCCGCATTGTTCTTGGTCTGGAAACTTGTCTCTCTGGGCAGCAAGGAGAGGAATCCACGAAAAATAGGTGCTGGTTTTTCCAGGAAGAGCAAACCTGAAACGAAATGTGTTTGGCAGTCTTCATGGCATGTCATAATTTCAAGAGGACGTTTGTGTCCAGGCTCTGGGCTGTACTCAGTGCTGGTAATTACGACTCTCTCGCAGCTGGAAGTGAAAGTTGGGATTTGTTCGTGCCGGCATTCCCGCGGCTGCCTCTGCCGTGGGGCTGCTCCTTTCCCAAGGGCTCTCCAGGGTGGCACCACTACGTCCAGTGTGGCAACCCTTGCCCATTAAAGCCCTAGACCACCTTCCTCTCCAGCACTTCCATTGCGTTTGACTCAAGCGTGTTGGAGGACTTGAAGCCCTGCGCTCCCTGAGGCGCGGCTGTTCTATTTGAGGGAATTTGCCCCGGATTCGGGAAGAGGAAAGAGGCCTCCGGCAGTGCCTACCCCAGAGCAGAAGTCTCAGGCTCTTTCGCAAGGGCAGAGGGTTGCAGCCCAGCGACTCTTTCATCGCTCCTCTGCCCGCGTTGCTGCTGCGCTCGGCTCTGCAACACTGTCATTAGCCTGCCGTGTAATTCGTACTGAGCTGTGTTTGGAGGACAGCTGTATTTTCTTGTTTTCCAGTTCTTGCATAACGCTTAGAAGGAAATTATCACCAACCTTTCCTTTTTGCTCGCTGCTTTATTTTCTTACGCAGCGTTCTGCATTATTAAACCTTGCATAAAGGTGCTGCTAGGCCAATGCCATCAAGTGTCCGAAGCCGTTTATTCACCGCAGTAGCATCCCGTGCTGCCCGGCCGGGCACGGGAAAGCTGCAGCACGGCTGCTTCCCGCCGTGCCAGGCCCTCCCCTGCGGCGCTGAGCTCCGGAGGTGCCGTGGGCTCCTCAGGAGCAGCCTCCGAATCGCGCGGTGGTGCCAAACTCGGATGATCTAACCCGAAGCCTATTAAAAGACCACAGGATTGCGTCTCCCCCTTCCTCCTTCTGCTTCCTCCCTCCCTCCCTCTCCTGGTTTTCAACACCAGATTTCTGAATAAATCATGTAGGATGTGATCACACAGGAAACTTGCTTTTTCTCTCTTTCTTTTTGTTTTTTCTTTTTTTTTCAGTCAAGTTAGGAAGTGGATTCAGATCTCCGGGGTTTCAGGTCCATGCCTTTTAATCACAAGCTTCTCCATCCTTTCCACAACGTCGCTTGTGAGGTGATGCTTCCTCGTCCAGATAAGCTTTTCTGCTGCTACTCCTGACTCGCAGAAACTAACTGCTGGAAATGCTCTTCAGGAAACCAAAATGGATGGCGATTTTCTGTAGAGCAAGAAGAAAAATGTTGATCTGATCTATTTTGCTATCTTGGGTCTTTTTTTTTGTTCTGCTCGCTACTTGATTCATCTTTTTCATCAAAGCAAATCACACTCTTTGTCCTCGCAGATTTCCTAGCGATTAATTTGTTGCTCGTTACAAGCCATGCTCCCAAAATACTGCATTCCTCTGTGCATCTTTTATTTCCACCACCACCCCCACTTTGTCAGCAGGAGCTTACAGAGTATAATGGGCAGATTAGCAACTGTATTTGTGGAATAACCCATCTTTGTGCAGGTCTGGCTGGAAACCAATTAAGCTTGTCTTGATCTCTAAACGAGATTTTTGTTGCATGTCTTACCCAACTGCCTTTTGCGCCCATTGACAGCGAGTGGGATTAAAATCGCTGAATGTGTGAAGATGGTGTGTTGGGTAAACACAGAAGTGTTGGTTGGAGGGAGGTTCCCTCCCCGAAGATGTGTGCAACCTGCTGCCTCTTTGTGCCGTTGCGTTGTAGCTCCCTTCCTTGAAACCCGGGATTAAGTCTGTTGGCGGCTAATGTGCGAGCCCTAAGGACGGTGCAAACAGCTTAAAGTCCGATGCAAAAGCTTGCTGAATAAACAGGAAACGTGCAGTGGGCTTCATTAGTGTGCTGGTCCTCAGCTCCTTGAAATGTAATCCCACAGTGGCAAGGTCACTTGAGGAGCTCCTGGTGGCTTTGAACGGGGAGGACGAGGTGGCTAACTGGGGTTGATGGCTGGCTGTGACTCCTGGAAGGTGTCCCAAACTGAACATAGATATTCCCCTCATTACCTGTCTGCTTTTCAGCCTGGGAACTTACTGCAGGTCCCCAGGCCCTCTGCCCTGGGGTGGCTTTGGGTGCCCATGATACCAAATATGTCCCGTCCCACCTGCGCTGGTACCGAGATGGTGTTTGCTAAGGGTTGCTCTGATGCTGCAGTGGAAACCAGACCAGGAATTGTGCTGTAGGATGATGTTTTTGAAGAAAATCCGTCTGCTGAAGATGCTTTTAATAAACTGTGCCTTCAGGGAGCTTATATACCTCATCCCAGAGTGCTTCTGCATCAGGATAAGATTGCCGAGCAGATGGGTTTGTGCTCTCACCCTTTTAAAAAGGGAGGAAGAGGAAGGCTTGTGGATTTCTAAGGATTTTGTTATATTTACCTCCCTTTGTGGGGAAACAGAACTTAATGTTGTCTTTTTTGCATGCCCAGTGCCTCTTGCATACCCAAATGCCAGGGAGAATGATGGAAAAGGAAGGAGAGGAAGGAAACCCAAGGCAAAATGCACTCTTTTGTTTAAAAGGGCCCGTTTTTCCCCAGTGCTGCTGCATCACCTGGATCACACCAAGGGGCTGATTGCCCCACTGGGCAGTGTGTTGCTGGTGGGTTGGTGGCCTCTCATTAACGAGACGTGACGATGATGCAGGTTTGCTGCAGGTACTTCCCTGGCACGCAGGAGGAAACCTTGTTCGTGCTTTGCTCAAATCCTGTCTCCTAACCCTGCAAACTAGTCTCCCACGTGCTCCCCATGGTTCACTCTCCATCACTCCCTTCTTCAACGTCTGAGAGCTCTTCAATGACTTGTGGAAGTGCTAGGGGATTTTGCCGTGGGTATAAAAGTGCCAGATAAGAGCCCTGCAGATAAGGCTTTAAAGACCCCCAGCCGGGCAGCTCTGAAGCCGCCCGCTGCCTCCGAGAGCGCCAGTGTCCCACTGACCTCAGGGCTTCGTCTGGGCAACCAAACTGAGTCGCTCCCCGGCGGGGAATATTTAGGTCAACGCCGCAGTCCGACAGACCTAGATCCAGACTGCAGCTCGGAGCTGTAAATGTCTCGCTGGATGCCGCAGCGAATGTGCCGTTCTTGAAAAATTAAAACTGTCGCTAGAACTAACGTGGTTTTGGAGCTTCGATGGGGGCTGCTTCGGTTATGGAGATGATGGGGCCGCACTATAGTGCCTTTGGCTCGATTACTGCTTTGCTTTTTTTTCCAGTGTTCGTGACTGGAAAGCTAAGTAACTTAATGGTGGTGAGATGGGAAAATACCCTGAGCCAGCCATGGCTGTGCCGTGCGTAGCCAGCGCGCGTCTCTCCCGGGCTCCATCCCGCTGTCATGGGTCGGAGCTAGAGCTGCGCTGTGGTTCAGTGGGACACAGCGGCTGTGCCCAGTGGAGATACTGTTTCCTGGGAAAAATGTAAAAATAACCATGTGTTGGGACATGTTTTTAGGTTGCCTGTGTCCAAAGAGAAGGAGTCGGATTGTGAAATGTTATGGGTGGAAATCAGGCAGGGAGAAAACAGCATCTCCCTGAAGGTGGTTCTAGAGCAAAGGTCTTCAAGAAGATGAGGGAAATGTCCTAACCTTGCTGCTGTATCTACAGCAGAGCCTGTGCAGCCTGGGAATGGTGGTCCTGCCATGGCATGGGATGAGCATGGTAGGGACACGTTGGAGCGGCGCTCTGGGGCAGCCTGCAGTGGTCCCCTGTTCCCTGGGTTCCTCCCTTCCCACCTTCTCAGCCTCCTCTTTGTGTTGCGTTTTCCCTTCTAAAGCTTGGCAGGAGCAGATCTGCTAAACAGTGGAGGTACAAGGAATAAACTTGCGTGAGAGCTGATCAATGGGAGATGTAAACAGGCCAGTTCAGTCTGCAGTGGACGCAGACTGCTTTGTCCTCTGCTTGAGTTAACTATGCCCTTTAAATTGTGGTTACGGAGGCCAACTCTAATCTTGATTGTGCAAAATGGGCCAATGCGGAGCGGTCATCTGGCTCCATATGGACCCAGGAGGAGTGAGTCCCATTTAGAGGGACGGGAGACAGGGTGTCTCGTGGCCGAGGCAGGTGTTTCTGTCTCCTGCCAAGCCATGTTTGGGATTGCTGTGTGTCCAAACAGGTTAAACAGTGTTAGCACCACCCATGGCAGCCAGGATGCCAGGTGCCTGCAGGGAGGTCTCCAGCTCTGGGGTTCTGGGGAAGCCGATCTTAGAAAGAGGGGAACTTTGAGGTCACTATAAGCGTTCTGCTCATTTTAAAGATATATGGCCATGCTGCAATAACCTAGGTGTAACTGGAGACCTCAAGATGGACAAAAATGCCCTCTCGACCTTTGCAGATATTCCAGAAGTAGCAATATATCATTTTTGGACGCAGAAGAAATGCCATTGGTTTCCTTTACAGAAACGCAGAACAGCTGAGGTTGGAAGGGACCTCTGGAGATCATCTAGTCCAACCCCCCTAGTTGGATTGGAACTGCAGTGCCTGGAAGAAGCTTCAATTGTTAAAGGTGAAAAGGAATTTAAATGCTAGTTAGGGCATTTGATATATTAATCTGTCAGTGCTACCTGAGGATCTGTGAGCCCCCGACGCTGTTCAGCAGCAGTGAGCAGAAGCTGTGGCCCTGCTGGTGCTGCCTCTGCCTTTGCCTATGCACTCTGCTAGCTGGTGGTCTCTGCTGCCTTTTGTCTTTCAAGGTTTGTCATGTGCAATAGCAACTGGGATTCTTCTTCTGGGCTTGGCACTGCAGGAATCCTAGAAAGACCAGAAAGTCATGACAGTAGGTCAAAATGTTAATGCATCTTCTCAATGCACGGGTGCCAGCTTCAAACCGGAGAGTTGCTTTTTCTTTTCAACTTTATTGCAGGCTTCAAAATAGCCAAGAATGCAATTCTTCAGGCCTGCTGTAAAGAAATGCAGCTTGCAAACAGGGTCTCTGTTGTAAGCAACTTTAGGGTTAAGTAGTTGGTGATAGTATTTTAAGTGATTGGCAACAGTGTTCACTATATCCAAGTGCTGAGCTTCGTAATTGCTCCTCACTGTTTGCTTATCTGTAATATATGACCACACTTATCCTTGAGCGACTGGAATTAAATCCCTTATCTGCGGGTGTGTGTTTTCCGGGCCGCGTGGCCAAGCCTCGCGCTTCCCTCTCTTCCGGGCTGAGCCTGGTCCGCAGGAGCCCTGGGAACCGCAGTGATATCAGGAAGTGGGAGCTTCCCTGAGGAAAGGGGACATGGTTGATTGGTTTTGCAGAACCTCTTGGAGTGCAAGAGTTGGGCTGGTTGAACTTCTTAATTGAAGGAGTTTCCCTTTTCATAACAACAACAAATCCAATAACCTGAGTGTATGGTAGGGTGTTAAACTTGATTTGGCTTTTACATATGGAGGAGGAGGCAAGGAGATAAAAGTTGGTGGTCTTTATTCTTAAAAGATGAGCTCTTTGGCTTCTTCTGTAAGTGAGGTTGTTAGTTAGGGAAGTTAAGGAAGCTTAGGAAGGTGCTTTCCAAGGGCATCATGGCTTGTGCTTTACGTGTGTCTCAGAGCAGCTCTGGACTGCGGTGCCTGACCTCACTCTGCTGGGTGCTCTGAGACCTCATCCCCATGCCCTTGCACTGAAAGTCATGATATTTAAACAAGTACAGTCAGAAAAATGTCTCCTTGAGAGGGTCAGAGCCACCCAGAGGAGTGTCTCCTGCCCCTCTGCTTAAGAGCAGCGCTAGCCAGGGCTGGCTCTAGACCTTTTCTCTGCCTTTCTGCTTCGACACGTGAGATGCTTTCCAGGGTGTGAAGAAGTCCATATTTGCTGATTGCATATTCCTAAATGACCCCTTTGTGGTTTGACCTTCATGTGGCTTCAGATTTAAAGCTCTGAGTCTATTCTGTATTGCTTTGGATGTGCATGAGTAGCAGCTAAAGTGAAATGCTTGGTGCTCAGAAATGAACATGGGCTTGCGTGCCTCCCGTGGGTACCTGCCCAGAAATGTCAAGAGCACAGAGCTAATTTTAGATACGCAACAGAGAGCGATTGTCCCTCATAGCTGATGGATTCCCAGCAAGCCAGGAATTCAATGCTTATCTCCTTTGATGTGTGCTTTTCTCTCTGCCTTTAATTCGTTTCACTGCTTTCTGTTTCAGCCTTCTCTTCCCATCATGTGGACGCACTGCTGTCAGGGCCAGGTGTGGCCCCGTGAGCTGGTGTCCCTAGTCTCAGGAATATTTATGATTAGCACAATTAGAAAGCGCTTGGAGCGGACAGTCAAGAATATAAGAACCTGCGTAAAACACACACGACTTCTCTCTTCCTGTTGCATAAGCTGATAAAGAGTTTATTGCACTTGCATCCTTTCCAGCTCATAGCTGTGGACTTTGCACTGTTATTTATTGTGCCTTCAAAAGCTATGAGCTGTGACCAGAGTCCTGCATGCGAGCCAGACGCGCTAGGATCTTTGCGAGACTAGATGAGTTTCAGATGCTCCCCCATGCTGTGTCAGCTGATGTTCCCCAGCTCCGCATTTCAAACATCCTGGGCTACTGTGGTGATAGACACCAATTTAATTATTTTTAATTCTCAGCTTTCCTCCCCATCGCCCCCAAATTGCATGGTGACAGAAAGTAATCTGTCCAGGGCAAGGGTTTCTAGCCCAGCAGGCATGAGGGGCCTCCAGAGTCCTGGTTCTGGTGGGGACAGCCTGGTGGCTCTGCCTTGTGCTGGAAGGGGACAACATTGCGGCTGCTGCCCCAGTGTCCACTTGATTGATCCTCCCTGTGCTTCTAGTAGGGCTCGCTTGCCTGTGAAAGGATGAATTGCTTAGATATTGAGTATCTCGATTTGAAAATTGAGCTGTCTGGCACCTTGTGAGGCGTCATGTAGCAATCAATGCCTTTGCCGTGGTCCCAGGCGCCTCGAGGAGGACTCAGGAACCCAATTCTAAGCCTCTTGGTTTGAACAAAACTAAAAATGCACCCATCTTGTCTTGCAGTGCCCAGGTGCATCTTCCACCTGAGCTGTTTGTGTTGCTTCAGAGGTCGGGTCTGAATTAAACCCCAGATTTCCTGGGGTAGCTTCTTCCTTACCGGCCGTCAGCCTGGTCCCTGTGGCTGTTGTCACCAGCACGGAGCAGCCTGCGGGGCTCCGACCGCAGGAACGTGCCCAGGGCGGGCAGGGCTCCTCACGGCCCTTGCTGGTGGCTCCATAGCAGGGAGCTGCAGGAGGCATGTGAGGTGCCCCCCGGGAGACCATGATCTCTTGGATCCCGTGTGTTTCGGCAGTGGGCAGTGCCGGGGTGGTTTGGCATGTCCGTGGCACTGCAGCACAGTGCAAATATCCCAGGCCTGGTCCAAATGGGTGAGTCCCCACGAAGGAAATATTGCATCCTCTTACCAACGGCTTGCAATTCATTAGCTTTTTTTTTTTTCCCTTCTGGGAAGTGAACACATGTGGGAATAGCAACCTCTTGATCATGAGTTAAGTGAGTAGATAGGACAAGACATGTTTGTTTATCAAAATACTAATCCGTGCCAGGGGGATGGGATCGGGTGTGTTCAAGGCAACAGGCAAGGCAAAATAGCCTGGCTGCAATAACCGGGAGCAAACGCAGCTGTGTGTGCATGTGCGCCCTGTTAATTTGAACTAACCACTTCGGGGAGTCCCTGCTTCAGATTGCTTCCAGATATTCGGCACCCTTTATTAATCCACATTGATAATTGCAGCTTTAATACTACTGACTGGGGAGTTCTTAGGAAGCAGAGGCTCTCGTAGGAGATCTCTGCAGGTATGGTCCCCAGGGTGAGGTCCAGAGTCATATCGTGTCCTCACCAGGGGACTGGAAAATGATTGCAGAAGGTGGTTCGGATCTGCAGAAAGCAGCTGCAGAAATAACCTGGACTCATTCCTGCAAAAGGCACTTCAGCATGGCCATGTCTGCAGGAGAGGAGACCTCCTTGGGGATGCAGCATCTTGGGACATGTAGTGACTATTGCAGAACAGGGCCAGAGATTAAAATGCAGTCTCTTATGTCCTTAGTGTCTGTGTTTTAAAGGACAAGTTCAGGTTGTGAGAGTGGAGAAATGCTATAAATGGTTAAAAGGAGGGGAGAATAATTTGTGCTTAGGGAATAGGAGGCTCATTTTGGCTCTTAATCAAAAGCTAAACTTTTTAAGTGTGTATCTCTGTCAGGGAGGAAATGGTGGGTATCTAACAGCTCCTCCGTCTATCCAGTAACCCAAGTCTGGCAGCTGAGGCCGAATGAGTTCACTCTAGAATGAGATATGGGTATATAAGTACATATTTGTTTTATGAACTGCATTTAATCACTGGAACAAACACTGGAAGCAAACGGGCTCGTCCTTGTCTTGACATCCTGGGTCGAGGCTGCCCTGGGAGGAAGCTGGATCTTCACAAAAGCACATTAGGCTCTGCGCTGAGAAAAGCGGATAAGATTAATGGGCTTTGACACCCGGCAGGTCAGTGACCATGGTCTCATGGCCCCTGGTGACTTTTAGCATCACGAAGACGTGGTGTGTGGCCAAGGCAGGGACAAAGTGAGACGTACGGGGCAGATTGCTGCTGGTCTTCACCAAAGCACCTCGTGAGCTTAATGGTCTTGCAAGTGGAAGGGTGGTGAGTGCTGCCCTCCTGGCTTGCAGTAGTGGATAACAGTATAACCTCTAGCAAGCTTTAAAAGATGGTGCTGGCTGCTGTCCAGAAATGGTCTTGCCGATGGGACTAGAGACCGGGGTGAGGCATCCACGGTACGTGGCAAACCGCCCGGCGCTGTTATCTCTTCACACCTTGGCTGGGAAGATTGAACCTGGTGGCTCAGTTGGATCCCACAGCGGGAAGGGTGAGCGCTGGCGTTTCGGTGACCATGGGCAGCCCTCCCAGACGTCGCAGCAAGGGTTGGTGCTGTATTTGAGGTTCCCCATGCTGGCAGAGCGGTGCCTGGATGGCACTTGCACGTGGCCATCCTGCCCTGTCTGTCTTTCCATGAGATGGGAGCTCTGCTGTCGTGATGGACCTGGTTGCTGCAGAAGATCATGGGGCTTCTTGCACTCAGTGCCCACGGATGTGACCCGGCTGGGTGGGCTCATTCCTGGGGACAGGTAGCTCCAGCAGCCGCTCCAAGCTGTGCATGAGAAGCTCAGGCCATTTCTCCTCCAGGATGAAATGTCCACCCTACCCATGGGCTGGTGCAAGCTCCACACGCAGACCCATATCTCACTCAGGCAGGCAGCAGTGGTCGTACGTCAGCTGGAAAGTAGGTGTGCAAAGAGCCCATGCAGGTGTTAAGCTTGTTAGTGTTGCTCCCGATGCCTGCAAAGGCATCCATAGGGTCTGCCAAATGTGCAATGGTCTCCTCGGCATCATTTTCTCCCATCTCCATGGTGTGCCATGGACAAAATGCCTGCTCAGAGAAAAAGAATTCATCCACGGCACTGGAATTCAGACTGCAACCCGCATGGCGCTGTAGCCTCTTACTGCTGGGTCGTCGGGACAGCCCTCATTTTGTCTTATCCTGTTTATCTGAATGAAGCAATTTGTAAGGACGTTTTCCATGAATCAATATATCCGTCCTTGTATTGTGCCTTGGAGGTTTGATTTGCTCTAGATACTGCACCAAATATTTCTTTGTCCTGAATTGCTCTGCAGAGTCCTGCCTTAGAGAGGGAGGAAGGAGAAAGGGCTGGAGTTTCTGGGAACATGCCGTGGAGATACGATATTTCTCAGCCCCTCTAATATTTTGCATCTCCCAACATGGGCTAGAGAGATGAGGGAGGGTGTAAGTGAAATAGTTGTTCTAGGTATGTGTGTCGAGCTTGAGGAATTTGTCCATGTGCCAAGCAATTCCTGATGTTATAAGTCTTGGGGAAACTGAAGCCAAAAATAAAGGGAGAGAGGGAAAGTTTGCCTTTTGAAGGATACCACTGCTAGGAAATCTCAGTTACAGGTACATTTCCCTTTCATAGTTCAGAGTGACATTTCCTGTCAAGAGAAATTGAAAAATTCCTGTTGCACTGCACCACATCCACTTCCGAAACCTGCTTTGGCAAGCATCTTTTGAAAGTGATATGTGCATGTTTGTTTTAGAAGCCCTACCACAGGATCTGCTTGGAAAAGGAGGGTTCGAAAGCACAGCTCTGCTATACCACCAGTCAAAGATACCACTAAGATGCCCAGTCCTGAACTGGTTCCCATTGCTTTATCCATTGGAGCATCCTAGGGCAGGTCTAGCAGTGCTAGAGCAGGGATCATGGATGGATTCTCTGCAGAGACCTGGGATGTTTTGGGGACCTTGAACGGATCTGATGTGGGCTGGATGCAGGGACCCTCGAGGGCACATCTAGCCTTGCTTTCCATCTTGCTGTACCTGCCCAGCCTGTGCACCGAGGGAACGCTTCTCATTTGGAGCGCTTTCGAGATCATTTTGCAGCTCTTGGAGTTCAGAGCTTGCTCTGGGAAATCCAGAAATGTCCCCAGCACCAAAACCTGCCATGAAGAATGTTCATGGCCTCTGGTTCTGATTTCTTTTGTTGCTGCCAAGAACCCTTGGGTTGCACCCAGTGTTTCAGCACAGTGTCCTTTCTTTTGTTCCTGAGTATCGGGAAAGTCTCTGTGTGTGTATATATAAAAAATGCATTTGTGTATTTTTGTGTATTTGTGTATTTGTGTTACTACACTTTGAGCGTGGGGCTGCCTGGCAGAGGAGGGACGTTTCTGTCAGTCACCTGCCTATCGGACCAACATCCTCGTGGTGTTCCTGGTAGTTCAGCTCTGCTTGCACCGGGTCAGAAGAAACAGCTTGTCAGGGAGTGAGCCAAAACCTGTTGAAACCCATTTAGAAATGCTCTTTCCAACATGAAAAGGCTTCGGAATAAGTCTTTCTTGGCACAAGTGGAGGGACCTGGTTACTCTCAGTTGAATTACAGCCCAGCCCAAGTCCTTTAAGATGCATGTCCACCTTGTGGTCCCCATTCCCGTTTCCCTGCACCTGTGTTGATGTGTAGTGTCACCTGCATGTCCCTGCATCAATCAAAAAGCCTCTGGCTGCCTGGCTTGGTGTAGGTTTGCTGCTCATCACCTGCGTTGGCACATTGGACCTGAAGGCAAGGTCAGAGCATTGTCATGCCCGAAACGAATGGGAGCAACCACCAAAAACAGTCATTTCAAATAACTACCCCAATGATTCCTCCTCCCTTTCCTCCCACCATGTTCTTCCTCTGGCCTTGTGTCCTTCGCCACCCAGGGGCTGGCTGGATCCGCTCAGGATTTATGGTAAAAGGGAAATTTTATGCGTGTAATTAAAACGTGGCATTGCTGGGTAGAAATGGGATTTGGTGCTTATTGCTGCGCTGCTTTTCTCACGCGCGAGCCTGAACTGATTGATTACTGAGGTCTGAGATTAAATATTCCCCCGGGCTCTGGTGGTATTTAATGGAGTGGGGGGAGGGCGGAGAGAAAGCAAGAAGGAAAAGGATGGTTTTCCTTGGAGGGGAGGAGAGCCGGGGAACGTCGAGGTCGGGCGTCGCGGAGGCTGCGGGCGCCGCAGGAATAGATCCAAATCCGATGCTTCACGCCGTGCCCGCGCTGCTGGTGGTCTTCTTGCTCCGAGCCAGTCCCCACCTGGCCACTTCCCTTTCCCATGGGAACTCACCTTATTTACTCATTTTTCCTAATTTCTTCCAACCCCCCTCAATGTTTTTTCAGCCAGCCCTAGGAGACACCGGCGTTCGGGGGCGTTTGGGGCGTTTTGCCACGTGCCTTGGAGAAACCCATGTTTACCTGCTCCTGGAATACTTCCCTTGAAGTCTAATTTTAGCTAATGGGGCCAGGATCCCCGGAGGGAGCAGCGGAGGTTTCCTATCGGCGCAGACCTCAAGGAACCCGCACGCAAACAAAAGCGAGGCAGAAGCACTTGGGTTTATTTTTGCAAATTCTTTTGCAAAGGGTGTGCCGTATTTTGGGAACGCGGGCACGCACCGGCTTTGTTCTCCGGTAGTCTGGCCCAGGCGGGTATTTCAGGTCTTCCAAGATGCAATCAGAATAATTAGTTACTGTCTGTTTGTACCTTCTGTTTTTGTTGCAGTCTTTCCAAAGGGCGGATTTCTCTTTTGAGAGCGCTGCCTAAGTGTCGCGTAATCGTCAAGCATCTGATTTCCTCCCGGTTATCTGTCATGCTGCTTATGTAAGTACAAAAAAGCAACAAAAAAAATCAAGGTGGGGGGTGGATTCTGCTTGAGGGATTTGGGAAAGATTATTCCCTATTGCCGCTGGTTTAAGTGCGAGCCCTGCTTGGTTTCCAGCCTGCCGTGGGATGATCACAGGCCTATATGTTTTCATTGACACTTAATGACCCAGCTGGTGTAATGGTGTTGCTTTGGGCCAAGCCTTTGTGGAAGTCCTGGTGAAGTGGCTGGATTGGTGTCGCTGGGTGGCATTCTGGGAAAAAATCCCACTTTTTTGCAGAAAGAGCGAGCTCCTGCTTGCATTTGTGCCATTTTGATGCCTTAGCTCTGGGGCATCCCTTTCTTCCTACCAAAAAACACGCCTCTGCCGGGAAGACGTTGCCGTCGGTTTGCCAGGATTGGGAACCAGCCTGGTTTTCATCTTTCCTTTGCACGTGCGGTGCAGGAAGGAGCGACGTGGTGGGTAAAGGGGGTGCAGAGGAGACGTGCGGGCTCCGGACGCGCACATAACGCAGCGTTTCTCCTCCCGCGGCCCTTGGGGCTGCGAGTCCCAAGTGCAGCCGTGGCGGGCCGTGGACGCGGGTCTGCCGGCTTGTGCATCCCAGGGAGGATGCCGTAAATTTTCTCCTGCCTTGGGGTCAGGCCCTGCACGCTTTAATTAGCTCTCGCCAGGGATTACAGACACGAGAAGCTCGTTAGGGGCAGGCGCTGGCACAAGGCGGGATGCAGTGCGGATAGGCTTGCGTTTTCCGTGTGCTTTTCCACAATAACAGTTGCTGGCATGGGAGGCAGGTTCCCGCTTCCCGTCTGCATCCCTGCCTCGCTCCAGCCACTCTGAGGCCTCCAGGAATGGGCGCTGGCTCCATCCCACGGTGCCGAGCAGGGTGCTGAGGTCTGGATGGCGGCAGCGCCTCCTCCATCCCTCAATGCCGCAGGTCTCCCCAGCTGCCCTGGCTCTCGCAGCTTTGGCTCAGGAGCACGTGAGGCTGCGGTGGGAAAGAGCCGATGGGATGGGGCTTCTTCCTAAGGGAGACTGTCGGCTTCGATTTTACCTGAGACATTTACTGAGCATGAGAGCATTTGCGCTTTCGGTTATCCGAAATGCTCCTTCAAGAACTGTGAAGATATTTTTTTCCAGGAATGCCTTATTTCCTCAGTGGTGCCTTGGCCTATAAATGAATATTCCTGCTGCCCTGGTGTGTCCTGCCACCTGATAAAGGAAGCTCATAATGCTTGGCTCTATTTAGGCCAGGTAGAAAAATGAAGGTATTTCAGGCTGCACCCTCTTCTTTGGCACCAGAAAAACACACCCCAATGACACCAAAGACAGACAGAGATGAATAGGCCTGGTGCTGTTATTTTTTTTTGGATACTTTACAGTTCATTAGAAGGAAAGTTCAGCCTACAAAAATACAGCTGAGGAGCTCAAAACGGAGAAGCCAGGGATGCAAAATGAAGCCACAGGATGCTTGCTCTCCAAAAACCTTCTTTCTGTGGAGATTCCCAATGGAGGTCGGGAGCCATCCCGCCACCGGGGCGCGAGGCTGGGTCTGGCTTCCCCTCTCACGCCCTCCAGCACCCCCAGCTCTCCGCATAAAACTCCAAAGAACCAGAGCCTTGGCCTGGTTTCGATTTTAAAAATAACTTGCACATTTGGAAGCTAAAGTTTCAGAAGGGAATGGGATAATGGCTTTGATCATGGCAGCTAGAGATCAAGGGAGGGCTTTTTCGGTTTTGCAGCATCAAATGGAAAATATATTGTAGCGTCTAGACTTTATCATCCCGGAGCAAGGTTTTTTTTTTGTTTTTCCATTTTTTTCTTTTTTACCAAAGGTCTAATCCCAAGTCCGCGTAAAGTTGACAGGAAGGCTTCTTGGGAAAGGAGCCTGGCTTTGGTTTTGATTGTGTCCAGAAGCAAGTTGAAAGAGGTGGGAAGCAACATGGGGCTTTGAAGGACTCCTGCGTTTACGGGCCGGCCGTTTCTCATTAGGCTGTTGGCATGGGTGGAAGTGTCAGTAGGCAGCAAGGAGCCCGGAGGCAGGAACCGGCTTCGTGACAGCCACGCGGTCCCCAAACGCTTGGTCTCGGTGGCTCTGCAGCACATGGGAGCGCTGCTTATCCCTCAACCTGCGGCTGCTTGTCAGGGCAACATAATAATTATAGATGTCCGTGTCTACTGATATTCAGAAAGAACTCCAGCCTCTCAGTCTGAAGGGTAGAAAATGCATCATTTTTTTCCCGTACTTTTTTTAAGTCTACGGAACAAGATCAGACACAGAGCTGCCATCTCTTAGGGTGCTTCGAAAAACCTCGAAAGCTGCCCGAAAGATGAGGAGATGCTGGATTTGCCGATTCTCTCTCTTCCTGAGCGTCCCTGTAGTAACTGGACTTTGGTGTGGTGTGTCGGGGTTAAATGAAAAACAGGGAAAATGAGCACGTTTGGAAAATGTGTGAGTTGAGGTTATTGTGCTTCTGCCTCTGGTCATTTATGTGTGCTTTTTGTTTGAGAGAGGGGAATAATTGCCATTGCCATTCTGTTTTCTTTTCTCGTCAATTACTCTTTTAGGCGCATTTGTTTCCAAGTATGAATCCATGCAAATGCTTGCCCGTAAACACTTTCCAGTGTGAAAACTGTATTAAAATAGGCCTGGAAGGGATCTTGAGAGGTCACCTTGTCCCCAAGGCAGGATCAGTTAAATCCCCTCCTTGAGCTGGAATGCGATCGTGTTTGTTGGGAGCTGTTTTCTCGTAAATTATGCATGAAGTGAAGGCAAAAAAAACTATCAAATAATGCTGCCAATATGTGTGTGCAAGTCTCCCTCTGAATAGGCTTATGAAATTCAAATTATTTGCTGCCTAGATGTTGAAAATTAATGCTAGGCTTGCTCCAGAGCAATTCAAAGTAATACTCCCGAGTAGCCTTCACTGTTCTGCCTGGGTCTTTCCCAAAATGATGTGGCTTTTATGAATACTCTTTATTTGAGGTGGAGCAATCCCAGAAGCTCCATGGAGATAACAAGAAGTCTCGAGTGTTCGTTACTTCTCGTGGGGTGGATGTGAAGTGTTTCTGCGGATGACCTCATCTTGAGCTGGAGGAACCCTTCCCATATAAACACCCCAGCAACCCGTGTCCCGGCACTGGGGTTATCTGCGGGGTCCTTCCCCAGACAGCAGCAACACCAACATTCCTAAAATCTATGGCCATCTTCCTTCTTGACATCTGTGGGATTTAGAGCTGTGAGGTCCTGGAGAGAATAGGATAGGCAGTACTAGAAATCCTTGCCTGCTCTGAGACTGAAACCAAGAGATGACTTTGATTGAAAGTCATAGAATTATAGAATCACAGAACGCTTAAGGTTGGAAGGGACCTCTAGAGATCATCCAGTCCAACCCCCCTGCACACGCAGGGTCACCTAGAGCAGGTGGCTCAGGACGGCGTCCAAGCGGGGTTGGAAGATCTCCAGAGAAGGAGCCTCCACAACCTCCCTGGGCAGCCTGTGCCAGGGCTCTGGCACCCTCACTGGCAAGAAATTGTTCCTTAAGTTCCTGTGGAACTTTTGGTGCTTCAGTTTGTGGCCATTTCCTCTAGTCATCAGTAAATTAATTTCCATCACATGTTTCTCTCTCCTAGCTTCGTGTCTTGAATGGTGGATTGAAAAGAAACTGTACACAAGAAACGTAGCTTGATCCTTTCAAAGAGTCTGCAGAGCTGCAGTGTGTCTGTTTTCCCTGCTTTAGCTCCCAATTTCACTGATGAATTGTTTTGAAGGAAGTGCATCTGTAGCCAGCTGGATGCTGGCTTGCTTTCGGACAGCACTGAGTTGGTACTAGCGTTCACGCAGCCCGGGTGGCGACTGATTTGCTTTCATCCGGTGCTTTTGCCAACCAGCTTATCATAGGTAATACCAATATTCATCGATCTTTGACCGTGGGGCTGGCCTGGGGAGCTCCACTAGCCCATGTGCACGTGTAAAGTCACGGTGGCTGGCAGCGTTATTCCTTGGCCAAATGTATGCGCCGAGATCGTGGCTTTGATTTGTTGCAGATGGCTCTCTGGATATAGTCTAAGGCATTTTGCCAGCCAATTTTATATCCATGTAAAAGTGATTGACATCTCTATCAATAAAGCTGCTGTGGAATTATAACTCTAAATATGTGTATTCATTAAGTTATTTTTGTATCTCAAGTGGCTTGCTGTTCTGGCTTACCATGAGTGAGCCATGTTCTTCACAGGCATGCTGTTCGCAGCCCCAAAATAAACTATCAAAACCACAGCTTTTGAGGTTTCGAAAGTCTTTTTCCCTTGGAAATAGATATGTGTCAGCTGCCCATGGGTCCCCCACCTGCTGCAGTGGGACAAAGGATCCCTCTTTTAGACAGGCATCCACTGGGGATGAGCCTGCTCCAAAAGTCACTGTAGAGAGAGGCCCAGAAGTGGTAGCATCTCCAAAAACGGAAAAATTAACTCTTGGAATTTTTTGGTGTGAGCCTATACTGATCGCACAAATCCTGTGAGCTGTTCAGTCGTGCTCTGCAGCGAGACCCAACGTACTGGCCAGACAAATGAATGTGACTTTGTTGGAGCATTTAGCCCTATGGACAGAGAAATACCATTTGTGCTGTGGAGAAGGATCCCTCTATCCATGTCCTTGGGTGCGAGCCCTGCAAAGGCTTCCCTGCCTCTGCGGCATGGGCTGGCCTGCACGGGAAGAGGGCCTTTTGGCCTCGTTTGCCCTTCCCTGCTGTCACATCGACTGCAGGAGTGCGGAAGAAGGACCCCGGGTTTGCTCCAGGCTCTGCTGTGAGCTGCAGAGAGTGGGGACGAGCGGAGCTGGAGGGAAAGTCTGGCCACCTGCATGCTAGTATATGTATGTGTGTGTACATATATATATAGAGAGAGAGATATAGATATGGGAGCTGGTATATTTAGCTTGGTCTCTGAATAGGCTTAGGAAAACACTGCAAGCTTTTTGGGGGGAGAGGTCAGGGGGGAGGAAGAGGTGTTTTTCTTCTCCTTTTAAAGCATTTGAATATTCATTCAGTAGCTTATGAAGCATAGAGCTCATGTGCCTAAGAGGCAGATCACCTGCTTTGCATTCTGCAGTAATAAAGTGCATTGTTTAAAGTTAATCTGTTTTTGTTCTTGTCGTCGTTTTTAGTTTAGTTCCCTACTGAAAGAAAGCTTATAGAGGTGGCTTGTCCATCTGCTGCTCCTTCCCCGTCACCAGCCATTCATCGAGTCCCTTGGCTGATTTTGTCCTCTCAAATCCTTTCATTTCAAATATGTCGAACTGCTACAGGCCTGGTGCAAACTGGCATCAGGATAGAAGGGTGTTATAGAGGGTTTTTTTGTTAGAGCGAAAGGTGCAATGAGAACTCCATCTGTACTAGACATCAGGGAATACACGTAAATGTTACAATATCCAAGCCATGGAAAGTGCTTCAGCTGGATTTACCACGCTACAAGGCACCAGAGCTCGCGCTGCAGGAGTCTGCACATACATGTGTGTGTTGCTGGGGGAGTGTTTTCATATGTGGATTCTCTGATGTCTAATAAAAGTAACTTCGTCCTTCAGCCTTCATATAAATTTCATTTATATTGTTTAGGTTCACAGCTTCAAATCTGGAAATTTCCTTTCGTTAGTTTTGGTGTTCATAGAGCTACCTACTCCCTACCCCTACCCCATTTTTTTTTTCCAAGTGCAGTTTCTTTTCTATAGCAGGATGGATCCAATACTCCAGTGACTTTAGAGACATTTACATGTCTTGGTGTTTTGCTGGGGCTGGTTTGAGCCTCTGTGCTGTTCTTCATCGACAGGCTGAGAAGCTGCTGTCAGGAGAGCATCCCGATAGGAGCTGTTTGTGCAAATGCATAAAGGATCCTGGGGCTCCTTCACTCCAGTTTTCTGTGAATCTGTGGAGGCTGGGAAGGAAAAGCTGCTGGAAATTGCGAGTACTGAAGGGGGAGGTTGTTCAGCAGCACTGAAAGCCTCCTTGTCTTCTGTCACTGGAAAGCTGAGTGGATGAGCAGCAGATGGAGAGACAGACCTGTCAAGTGTGAGTGGTGTTCCCTGCCCCAGATCTCTTGTGTCATGTAGCATCAGAGCTGTGGCCATGCGGTGGAGCTCAGATTGGTGTTCAGCCAACAATTGGCATTTATCCATGACCAAAGCTGCCACCAGCGTGGCTCAGAGCACCGAGTCTGTGCTCAGCCTGGTGTTTGGTGGTGGTCCTGGCAGGCCATCTGCCCCACCACGTGTCACCTGCACACCTACCACCTGCACACCTACCATGCTTCAGTATCGTGGAAGTTACGGTGTTTCCAGCCGTGGTAGCTGCTGCTGGCAGCTCTGTGCTGGTGGATGGGTCCTACAGGGTGGGCTGAGATCTGTGCTTCACTGGCATCGCAAGGGGAGAGGGACGCATAAAGATCAGCAGCCTCCTCCCTAAGGACATAAGATGAGGGGTGAGTATTTTTCGCTGTGTTCTTGCTAAGCTAACAAATTTTTTCATACCTGCCTATTTTTTTCAGTGATGGCTGTTATAAATTTTTCCATGTGTGGATTTGATTCTTCACATTCTGCCAGAGCTTGAGTATTTTTGAGGAGCTGTGTTTTGATGCTTTTTTCTTCCCATTTGGTGTCTTATTTTGCTTAATAAGAATACACCGAAGCCTAAAATAAAACTGTCTATTACGCATTACCTGATTAGACGCCATGGTAATAAGCGTCTGAATCTAAACCTGGATTATCCAGGGAGCAGTCTCAGGATGGATTTGCATAGCATGCATGCCATTTCCTTCTGATGTGTTGGGGGAAACGACTGAAATCTAATGTCTAAAGCATTCCTGTGCTTCAAGCATTCCTCTTGATCTATGGGTTCCTACCCCCACAAGGCTCTCAGCTGTATAAAAAATGACTGCAATTTTCAGGAGGACTTTTTTTTTTCCTGTCCTTCTCCTGCTCTTGGAACTCAGGTTCAAGTTGGTGGTAGCTCCAGCCACTAAAAATTGGCAGTAACGGAGCTGTGAAGCTTCTGTCTTACGTCTCTCTGTAGAGGCATTTGTTTGAGGGAGTTTTGTCTCCCCGTGGCAGTCTCTGTCTGCAGTGGAAGGAATCTGAAGTTTTCCAATGTCTACATCCAGTGTGCAGCTCCTGCAGCCTTTAGTTGCGATGTTGCAGATCTGGTCCTGGAAGGTGTTATGAAGATGTGGAATCCAGAAACAACTTGACTTCTTTCCCCTGTAGACCACATCGAGATCTTGGATGATGCCAGGTTAGCTCACTCTTGGATGTATTCATTAGCGTAGAATAACTCGGAGCTCAGGATAACTTGGAGCTGTTAATTTGGAGCATGGGGATACCCTTGTTAGATGCAGAGGAAGGTCAACTTCAGAGTGACCCAGTGTTACAGATGACATTGCTGGTAGAAGGCGGATGCAGGACCTTGGTGGCAGGGGGACAGGAGACTGTCACACGGCAGCGTCTTCATCCAGGGCTGCTGCTGCTTCCCGAGGTGCAGGCACCGGTGTGTGCAGCTGGAAGAGCCCGGGTCAAGCAAAGCTGGAAGTAAACATTTGCTGTGGGTTGTTATCGGCAATTCAGTTAGAAGACAGACATAATTAGCCTTATCCAGCCGTTTCCTGCTTTCCGTGTCGTGCCTGTGCTTAGGAAAACATTACCTTTGGGTATTTTGAGCAGAGATGTGCTGACCTTTTGCAGCCCCTCAGCCAGAATTCCCTGTCTCTGCTTGCGTGCTTTGTTTTGATTTTTTTTGTTTTGTTTTTGTGGCTATGCTTAACTGCTTGTGAATGGAATAAATGAAGCCCACTCCACCTGACATACTTGCTTGGCCTACTTCTGATCCTCATAGCATGGCATGATACAGGACAGGTATGAGGAATAATCTGTAATTCACTGGGTTTCAAGCTCAGTTAGACCTGCTGGACCATGCTGGGATATTAACTGTGTTGTCTGGGTTGTACTGAAAGAAAAGGTAAGCCGGTTAATGGAAAGGCTGTAGTCTTGAATAGCTCCTGCAAGCAAGGAACTCAGTCATGACGTTCACCAGCTAGGGATGTTTTGGCTTCCAAATCTTTCAAAGAAATCTAGGGGTACTTTGGTACATTCACATGGAATTTTTCCACTGGAGAGTTGGGTTGACCTGATGTCAATCGAATAAATTCCTCTTGGAGTTAGGAAAGGAGGTGAGGTTTGAGGGAGCATCATGGAGGTGCTGATAACCAGGGGTACCTGGAAGTCTGTGCTAGCAGCTCCGTTCGCGGTGGGACTAGTCGCAGGTATCAGTGAGTCTGGCTCTCCAAAAGATGAGATTAAGTGAAAGACTTCAAAAGCAGTTATCTTCTCTCAAGGTCTTTGAGCCTCTTACAACGCTCTTGGGTCCCTTTTCAAACACTTCTTTGCAGTTGAGAGGCTGGGTTTTTTCTTCTGTTAATGAAAATGGAGATCATTGTGTAAATATCTGCAGGGACAGGAACTTGGTGTTGCACTTTGAGGGTGAGTGCTCTGTGAAAACCTGCAGAATTATCAGCAGGAAAGACATCCAGAGAGGCCTGGTAGGGAAGGCAGCTGCTGGTGCTGTGATACTGCCCCTTCCAAGGGAAGATTTTGTTCCTGGAAGCATTTGCTCCTTGAGTGCAGAGGCTTTTTCATTTAAATTGCAAAGATTATAGCATAGGGGCTGTGGAGATAGAGGCAGACAGCATGCCTAAAGCTTTAGCAATGCTGCAGCTACACTGTTTACACTCTGAAATGTTTGGGGGGAAAAAAAAAAAATTGCTTAAACCAATGCAAAAAGAAAAAAAAAAAAAGCCAGTGTGCCTACTTGATAGTTTTAAATTTGGTTTATATTGATGTTGCTGATGCTGATACTTTCCTAGATTAGGCTAAATGCCACTATAAAATGGCCTCTATTGATTTTTAAATGCATCCCCTTGGGATTTACCCAGTTTCAGGTGAGGCTGTGGGCAGATGTGCCAGTCATGAAATTAAAGCTGCTCCAGTGCAGCGAGGTACCTGCCTTGCTGTGTCCTCCCTTGTGCAGGGAGGTCTTCTGGTTCCGTGTAGCAAGGACTTGGCATTCCTGTTTAAAGGGCAAAATCCCGCATGGACAGTGAAACCTTTTGCCTCTGGGATGTGTAACAACATCAGTTCCTTGAATTTTATTCCTCACCCCTATAGTTTTCTATCTTGAGGATTAAATTCTCGTACGAGCTAATGGCCCAATGCCAGTAGCTTTGTTAAACAGAATCCATGCTCTTCAGAGCAGGTTTCTTTTTGCCATAATCTAGATAATGTTGCATAATCTAGATAATGTTGCTTGCACATTAAAAAATATAATTAAGTCTTCCAATTAGACTTGCCTGCCCCGGTTGCCTGCTTTGTTTTATTTATTTATTTAAATGTTTAAATGTGAACAGAAGTCTTTTAGTGTAACGTGATAAAACCTGCTGCTTTTAGTAGCCCTTTTAGTAGCAGAATTAGCATTGGAGCTATTCTGATTTCTGTGTGCTATTCCTGGAGAATTGTGCAAAACGCAACTGTGAGCGAAGCCGGCTCCTGTGCACGGCTCTGCCGGAGCGCTGGGACATATCGGTGTCAGCCCTTCGTGCTGGGAGGAAAGTGGCCAGCGGGCAATTTCTGCTATCAGACATTTTAATCAAGGAATTCTTAACCCTAAATTCTTACTTTAAGGGGGGGAAAAAATCACTACAGATTAACTTCAGGATTTTCAGATCCTTAAAGCAAAATCAGCACTGGGGATCCCCTGCGGCACGCGGGCCAACTGATTGATCTAGCACACGTGTTTGGTTCAGTTTGGGCACCTCGGGGACTGGAAGTCTAATGATGTGCTCAGACATCGAGCTGTAAGGGTCTCTCCTAGTAACGGTTCCCATTTCAAGCAGCCTCCGCAGAGTTTGCGTTTCAAAAGAGAAGAAAACCCCACAATCTGCTGGAGGTTAGAGAGATTTGTTTCTGAGACAGAAATTGCATGAGCACCACTGGCTCTGTTAGCCTCACCTCAAACACGGATAATCCTCAAATCTCCAAGCGCGTGACCCTAAATTAGCTGGTTGGGTCTAAGGTGGTCGCTCCTCATTTTGCTGCCGCGCTGCTGGCTCTGGATAGTGCGGGACGGTGAGTGTTTGCTGCTGCCCTGCCTCAAAAATCCGGATTCTGGTGCCAAATTAATTAAGCGGCTTAAACAGAGGGAAAACCTGCCTGCCTTCCACCCGTTTTACAATTGCAGAGCCTGTCTGTCCTTGGGGATTACCAGCGAAACGGGGAGCAGTGAAACGGAAAGTTCAGCCAGGAGGCTTTGCATACAATAAATCAAAGCCCTCGTCCAAATATTCATTGGAGGAGGGGAAAAAAAAAAAGAGAAGAAGAGGAGAATTAAAATGAAGCTGAGCTTTTATTGAACTGTTGTTCTCCAGGAAAGGGCTAATTGGCAAACAAACGTCCTGCAGCAGCGGCGAGCGCAGCGCCGCTCTCCCGCCGCTTGCCGTCATTGGCCTCAGCGTTGCATCCTCCGAGAAAGGATGCGGAGTCTGGAGTGAGCTCAGGGAGGAAGCAGCTTGCACGCGCATCCTTTGGGATGAAGAGCAAAACGTTGGGGTGGGAGCCCTCCTCCTGGCAGCCCGGCAAGTCCTGATCCGGGCTGGAAGGTGGTTCCCGTGCTTGCTGCATTGGGAGCTTTCTAATTATCCGGGAGAGAGAAAAGTGCTGCTAATTACATGTAATGCACGATACGCTGCGGTGGGTTTAATATTCTGATATGATCAGCCTCCTTGGGGCATTCTTTTTTTGCTTTGTGTGAACGTTTTGGACAAGACCAGCAATGAAAAGGGAGCAGGGCTGGATCTCAGCCCGTGAGAACCCTCCTTGCTGGGGATGGAGCCGAGCTGGAGCAGGGCGAGGGTATCTCCCCTCACCCCAGGAGGCCCACTGGTTATTTTAGCAGCGCGCTGCCCTCACCGGCCGTGCTGGGTTGGGGAGGAATATGAGATGAAAGACATTTCTTCCCTTCCTCGCCCACCTTTGAGGCTTCTTCTGCAAAAGAAGAACCACAGATATGCCTGCCTGTTGGAAAAATGCACCATTTCTAGAATTTGGGTCACTTAGCACCCCAGTGAGCACTGAAAAATAAATATATATATATTTATATAGGTTCCCAAACTGGGTCTTATCCATGGTTGCATATTTGTTGTCCTTGTTCCTGAAATAAATGGCATTCACCCAAGCAGATCTCCTGGAGTTCAAATAAGAGTAAGTCTGTAAGAAACAGTCTGTAGTGATGTAGGTGGAGGACCTGGCGCTGGCACGAAGCTCCTCGCACATTAAATTTAGCCTTTTTAATCGAGAGCTTGTGACCTCTCTTGGCAGCTCTGTGCCGCTCGTAGCCTCGCCGGCCAGGACACTTTCAGCAACGTTGGGTTTTATCCTCAAAATTAAGAAAGTTCATTTGCACCATGGCATCTTCCCTGGCTGACTGTGTTGGTGGCGTCAGTGGTGTTGGTGAACGGAGCCGCCCCGGGGCTGCATCCCCCAGTGCTGCCCGTGTGTCCAACTCTGCGTGACACCGACTTTGCTGGAATTCCCTTGTCTGGAGCCAGGGCCGACCACAGTGGCCAGAGGTGTCTTCACCTGGGCCACCTGGGTTGTCCCTCGCGGGACAGCGACATTCCCGCAACATGGAGGCAGCAATCCGGATTTTTGCTCCTTTGCCAAAGCCTGGGACTGTGCTCGAAGAATTGGTCGCAGACACACTCCGGCAGCGCGGGCTGATCCGGGCGGCCGGGGAAGCTATTGAATATTCAAGCGGTAATTGCTGCTCTTGTTTCCTTAAAGCAAAGGAGGAAGCGACACCAGGGTCCAATTTTCTCCTAATGACTGATTTCATTAAGCAGTGCTCAGGGCAATGTAGGTTTAGTTATTTATTATTAATTTTTTATTAGGGTGTTGGGGGCATCCTAATCTCTGTTTTATGATGGCTGAGTGAAGCCGGGAAGCCCTTCCTCACCATCCTTCGCCCTCCTCTCCTCCTGATCTGCTCTTGCTTAGCGTTTTCCTCCAGCCTTTCTCTGCTGCGGTCACCTGCTCCAGTTAAATCCCCTGGCAAATGTCCTGTTGCTGCCTGGGACAGAGCCAAGGACGTTTTCCAGCTGCCTCGCTCCTCCCCAAGCTCTGCCCTCTCTTATCTCCTGAGGGTTGGTGGTGCCTGTGCGCTCCCCCATCCTCACTGCGACTGGCCTCCGCATGCCCCCTGCCAGCATTAACCTCATTGCTCTGCTTCTTGGGGTGCTTGCACAAGCAGAAAACTGTCAGGGAACCAGGAGCAGGAGACACGCGTGGTCGCACGGAAAATTCGGACTTGCAATTTATATGAGCCGATCTCGCAGGCACCTCTGCCGTTCTCCGCTTCGAGCTACAGGCAAATATACAGCAAGAACATGTTGTTTAAGTGTTACCGGGGCATCACCGGGCTTGGAATGCTCCTGGCTTCCAGGTAGGTCCTGGAGCAGCTCCTGCCAGATGCAGAAGTGGACAGGGAAGTGGCTTTGCAGACCTCTGTAGCTCTGGACCTCTGTAGCTCTGCCTCTATTTCTGCCTCTACGGGATGATGCAGGAGGAGCTTGTGCCAAAATTTAGCCCAGGCTTCTTGGAAGCGAGCAGTGTCCTGCGGGTGCCACACACTGGTGCTGCGTTACCTGCCACCAGTGCCTGTTATTTGGGGACAGCAACACAATTTTCACGTCTAGTTGCTTGAATGATTTGTTAGCTCAGAGAAGACAGATTTCCCTTGTCTTCTCCAGCTTCATTTCCTATGTAATTAATGACGTTCTACCCTGATAGTTCCCAAAGCTCATCTGGGTGTCCCCGGGGTGGAAAACCAGGCGTGGATGCGGGATGGAGCCAGCCGACAACCGAAATAAATTCAGCTCTTCCTTGGGAGCACACCTGGTGCTAGTACCCTGCAAAAAATCAGCCTCACTCTTCATCCACTGCCATCTGTCATACAAGTTCTTGGGCAAAATATGGGTTTTTAATCTGCATTCCCAATAGTCACGAAAGCTGGGATAATTCTGCACATGCCTAAGGGAGAGAAGTTGCTTAATTCCCTGCAAAATAAAGCTAGTCCTTTATAAATTCCTGCAGGTGCACAGCTGATGTGGGTTAGTGGAGATGACCTTGATCAGACTCAGTGTGAGAACTAGTTCACATGCCTCTCTGACGGTCACTGGCCTCTGTCCTCCAGCCTCATCTCTGCTGTTCTGGCTGAGCAACTTGCTGGCAGGTTTCTACTCTTGTTTCTGTAAAAAACAAACCGTTTTGGGAATGATTCAGTCTAGTTGATCCTGCCTTGTGATTTGGGGTTGGACTAGAAGTTCCTGCAAAGACCCTTCCTTTGCTGTCTTCTCTTGCTGTGCACATGCAGAGGTAATTAAATTTAATTTATTCTGGCCTTCTTAATAGCAGAAGCCACAGGGCACTGTTAGACTATGGTCTGACTTAAATATATAGACCTAATTAAAGTCAAATGCATAAATAGGAGGTGGGAGCAGGGCATTTAACATACGACACTGCATGGAACTGATCCCATTTCTTTGCTTAGTGCACGTTGTCTAGATTGTAAATAGCTGTCATTTTTTTCTCCACATACAACTGATTTTGAGAGCCTTTACAGGGAAACAAAAAGTCTGCGTACCTGTACTTTGTTCTGGTGATGCAACCTGCACTATCTGAAATGCTATTAAGGACCTGCCAGGAAGCAGTGTTTTGATTTTTATCCATCCCATTAATGAATATTCATCAGTGTTCTTAAGGGTTACGCCCGCTATTTGCCCGCTAGCTGGCGTGTCCTTCCTCTTCCCATTCCTAGTCTATGTTGGTAATGACCTACAAATCATTCAGCCTGCGCTATATGGTTTGTATTTAATTGTTTCTAGGTGAAATTAGGAATTTCAATAGCTGCAGAGCTGGAACCAGCTCAAAAATACCTTGTCTTGGTTACTACGTGACTGTCTGGTTTAATGCCTAAAATAAAATCGTGCCTTTTTGGTCTGTCATTCAAACTTCACATTAAACAGCAACAGAAGCGCGTATCTCTGAAGAGCAGGTGTTCCTCTGCTAAAAGCTTTCCTTGCGTTTCTGTAAGCCCAAATCATGGCTTGTCCCTATCAGCAGCTTTCAGAAATGAGGCTGCGGAGGTGTCAGAAGCAGATGGAAGATGTCCCGCGGAAGATGAGGAGGGGACGTTTTGGTTGGACACCTTTCCACCTGATACCTAGGTGTTCTGCCCTGCGAGGTCCTTAGGTTTTGTTACCCTCCCTCCCACCTGACCTTGGGAAAGAAACTTCCCATTGGGTCTCAAACCCCTCCTAGAAACTCACGGATTCCAGCAGATGCCTAATGGATTTGCTCTGGTGCTGGCAGCCTGGGAGCTATGATGAGAGAGATTTCATGGCAGCTGAAATTCCTCAAATGGCTGCAATTTTATAGGTGCAAGATGCTGGATGTGAAATGAGGTTCAGGGCTCTTGGAGAAGAAGGGACCTTCTGAACTGGACACAGAGTAATCCCACAGCTCAGGATTTTCCTCTGTAAAGACAGAAGAAATGCTTCCCATCTCTCTTAGTTTCAGTGCTGATTTTGCTGCGTGTTGAAAGTACTCGGTCAAAAGCAATTTCAAGGGTCAGATCCTCATTTAAGCACATAAAGCCTGAATTTTCTGCAAGGACCTTATGGTGGGTAGCTGAGGTTTGCTGCCGCAAATGCTGCGGGGATGGCAGTGCAGGGTCAGAGAGCAGGCATACAAACATGTATTTGTAAGATGGTGTTTAAACTCCTTAAAAATCCCATTTTTTTTTGGTTGTTTTGCTTGCTGGGATGTTTCTTTGCTGTGCTTGCTCCTCATAGGTGGTCCCCCTAATTTGCTGTGGACTTCCATCATGGACAGTAACTCTTTCGGCACAGTAGTCTGTTATTTCGTAGGTCCTTGGCATTTGCATGGTGTTTTCTGTGTGGCTCACTGCTGCTCATTTCCTCTACCTGCTCTGTGGCTTGGAGAAGTCAGGAGAACCGCGCAAACCAACCACTCACTTAGGCAGGACGTAAACACCGCACAGGAAAGTCTGAAGTACCAGCACCGGCCGATTTTATCAGCTGAAATCAGGTCTTGTAAATATTTACGGGGATTGCACCTAGGGTTTATCTTAATTAAAGCCAAATAAAAACCTGACTTGAAAAAGATCCACCCAGCCAGCAGCTGGAAGTGGATGATGCTTCAGGGTGGGGTGAGGGTAGACGATATTTCCCCTGCTGCTGTCCCCAGTCATTTGCAGCTTGGGGTTTCCAGGCCCATGTGGTATTTCCACGTTTAGTTGTCCTCGAAGCTCTGGGGTTTGTTTACCTGGTGCAATCGAGCAGATACAGCTGTTCCAGCAGCTGCCTACCCAATTTGTCACCCCCCTGTGACCAGCTTGCAGAGGGTTTTGTTCTTGCGAGGGGTTTTGTTCTGCGCATTGGACCCGAAGGAGCGTTGTGCCAGTGATTTGCAGTGATTTGCTCCAGGAGGGGGGCCGAGGGGAGCAAAAATGCAAGATTGCCCGAACCATAAATGTCCAAGCTGAACGGGAAATATTTGGCATGTAAACCGTCTCCTTTCTTCTGCACTGCCTTGTCCGTGTGGGTGGCTTTGATTCCTTCTCCTCTCTAAGTAATGGGAAGCTCAGTGCTACGGAGCGAGTACTCAAATCTCCTTTTTTTCCCCAGGATCTAGTACCTAGGAGGGAGGGACGCAGAGGATTTTGGCCATGGCTCCAAGAAAAAGAAGCGGCCGGGGGATCTCGTTCATCTTCTGCTGCTTTCGGAGCAGCGACCACCCGGAGATCACGTACCGGCTTCGCAATGACAGCAGCTTCGCCCTGCAGACCATGGAGCCCGCGCTGCCCATGCCGCCAGTGGAAGAACTGGACGTCATGTTCACTGAGCTGGTGGTAAGTGGGACCCTTTTCTTCTTCCTGTCTTTTTTTTTTTTTTTTAACCCCCCCAAATTATTCTCCCCAGTGAAGGCAGAGCTGGTTATGAGTTTTCAGACAAGTTTTGTTGCAAAGGGAGCATGGGAACCTGATGTTTGGAGTGGTTTTGTGCTGAGCCTTGAACTCCAGTGTGCTGTGCTCGTCCCTGAAATACCTGCCATGCTTTGAAAGTCAGGGCTAGATGGCTGTCAGTCCTGGAGTTAGCCCTGCTCTTGCAGGCAGCCTCTTCCCCTCACTTTCCTCTGTGGCTGTTTCTCTTTTTGCTTACAAAGTATTGATTTTTTGAGCTGATTGCATGTGTGCGTCCAACCAGGTGGGCGCAATTCGTCCCAGAGGGCTGCAGGCTCTGCCAGCACAGATGATGCCTGCAGTGGCTTCAGCCTTCCTGGAGGAGGAAACTTAAGAGCCCTGGAGCAGCGAGGTCGTTTGCTTGTCATGTTGGTTTTGGGTGTGATGTTCCTCGGATGCCTGCACCAACCACGCAGGTGATCTGAGTGCTGGTCCTCTTCCAGGAGAAGACTGCTCAGACTGTTTCAACTGGTGCCATCTCTGTGTCAGCTGGTTGCCCCATCCCACGGGTTTCCCCGGGGGCTGGGGAGGAGAGGACGGCTGCTCGCAGCGGGGTTTGCTTGAGGATCATCTGTGGGAGGAGATGGGGCACAAGCTGGAGTTGAAGAGGGCTCCAGGTGGCCTTCTGAGAGTTGCACTTGTCCAGGCAACCTGCTCCATGGGGGAGGTTGGATGACAGGAGGTTCCCAGACCTGGATGCCTGTAGGCTGATGCCTCGTGACAGGGAGAAGCCATCCCTTCAGCAGGGTGTGAGGTGTTCTTGTAGCCATCTGGCAAACCACCATCAATCAGGTTTGATTTGTTCAGGCTGAAAAAACCTCCTTTGTTCCGCTTCTTCTTGACTGATAACTTAGAGAGATGAAATTTTCCTGTGGAAGCACTTTCCAGTGGCAAATTCCTGACTTGCCCCAGCCAGATAAGAGCTTGCTGTGTTGCAGGCTTGGCATTGCCAGGCAGGCTGCAGGAAACATCTGCCAGACTCACGTGTTGGACATGCCCTGGAGTCCAGGCGGGCTGCATGTGGCATCTCAGGTCAGCCCAGGGGTCTCAGAGGATCTCTCCAGATTCGGCCCTGTTGGTGTCGGGTATTAGATTTCACTGCTGGTCAAACAGCTTGGAAACTGTCCTGCTGTTTCTGTATAACCCTTCTGTGCAAGGCTTGGATCAGAGACAGAGATGCGCTTGGAGGCACCGGGCTGGTTTTTACGCCTGCTGAAAGGCATCACTTGAAAACGTGTCAGTCCAGCTGCTGCTGGGCCCTTCGTGCTCAACAGCGCCTTGTGCTCGCTTTGTTGCACCAGAGATCCCTTGGAAGAGCCCTGTTGTCTGGGTGAATTGGGTTGAGGGAGGTCGGGGGAGCTAGAGAGGCTCTGGAGGCTTTGCCAGCTCAGGTTGATCCTTGGCCAGGAGCTCCAGTGAGCCGTGGGCTGCGGATGGAGGGACCTTGGGGAATGGTCCCTGTCAGCAGTGGGGATTTGAAACTTAAAAAGTATTCTTGTGCCTCTGATTCAGCATGGAAATGTAATCCAGCTGCAAGACTTGCCTGAGACAGGGAGATGAGGAGGAGTGGTGTCATGTCTTCTGCTGCAAGAGGGCCTTGAGGCAGAGAGGTGACAGGATGGACCCAAAGTCAGGCAGAAAGTTGGCAAATCCAGATCTGGATTCTTTTCCTGTGTCTTTCCCGCAAGGCTGCCTGCGTTCCTGGCATCCTTGGAACTTCCGAGCTTACCCAAACATCCGTGCACCTTCACGTGGGTGCTTGCACGCTCACGCACCCGTATGTATCTCAGCCAGGTGTCTTTTTGCTCCTTCCCTTCAGCCCTGGACTGCGGGCGACCCACACCGGAGATGTCCTGGGCCTGGCAGTGCTTGCTCAGAGCTGTGCTGGGACACAGCAGGGGAATTTGGTTGGTACATGGAGAAGAAACTTGAGTGTGGCAAACTCTGCTCTGCAAGTCCTGTGCTGTTGTGCACTTCAGAGAGCAAACCTCCTCCTCTTTCCATCCATCTTGCAAAAAATTCTCTGGGCTTAGGGTATTTTTTAAAAATGTGCTTGTTTGCATGGCACCCTCAGCATAACTGGTCAGTAATTGCCTAGGTCTAAGGGCAGAGAATGAGAGGGTGCGGATGGTTTTAGAGCAGCGTTGGTCTCTCCAAGGCCTGGTCACCTAAAAGCTCAACTCACCTTCCTGGCCTGTGTTGTATGGACCGCCCTATGGATACTTTAGGTTGTATCTACTTGACTTCCAGCTTCTGCCAAACAGATTTGTTTTTATGCTGATGCTCTCCAAGGGCTTCTCAGGGGGAACGAAAAAGGGGATTGATTTCCTGTCCAGCCGCAGGCGGGGGCAGATTAGTGAGTACAGAAGCGCCCAGCTTGGAGCCTGGCTCGTGAGGACGATACATCCCGTCCCGGCTGCGAGCACCTCGCAGGCCGCTGCTTTGCCCTGCCTTGGTCGAGGCATCGTCACGGCTTCCTCCCGGAGAAGCCTGTTCCCCTTCCTGTGCTTTTGGCCCTGAGGTCAAGTGACCTTTTACCCAAGCCAGGCTTTCATCCGAGCGTTATTGGCATGTCACTCAAGGGGGCACTGGCCCCTTTGGAGAGCCTTTGCTTTGTCCCGTGTCCCGCAAGGGCTTCGGCCATCGCTGGCCGTGCTCGGACCACGAACATCAGAGCCACGTGAGGGGGATATCCGCTGCCCGGAGCGCCGGGAGCAAAGCCGTGCCATCTGCCGTGGCTCTTCCAGGAGGCTGCCGGCTCGCCGTGCGGCGCCTCTTCAAAGGCTCACGCCTTCCCCGTGCTACGGGAAGGCCCTCGCAGGGAGGCGCGTAATGGCGCCATATGGCAGCTCCCGCCGCCACGAGCCGCTCCGCTCTCGGCCTGCGACCGGGCTTCGCACCACATGGGTGAATGGCTGGTGCCCGTTAGAGCTGCCTGGCGCTCCTCCGCGCTCGTGCGCTTTGTGATGAAGCGCGCCGAGTGTGGCGGAGCGAGTCAGCCCCGCGCGTCGCGGCCGGCTGGACGCGCAAGGCCATTGAACGGGTTGACGAGGAAAGGTCAGAGCGAGTCCAGGCATTCACGGGGTCGGACCCAGGAGTGCTGCGGTCTGTTTGGAAGGAGGGTGAGGAACCGGCGCCTCTGCCCCTGTGTTTTACATCCCTGTTAGAGGGACGCAGCGGGTTTGCTACCCTGGTGTGTGGCGTCCACGTTGGCCCTGTGCGTCGGAGGAGCGCCTGGGTCCCATCACCACCAGCTTCCTGGCACACTGGGCCTACCCTGCATCTGTTTGGCCATTTCGAGGCTTAGGCTCGGGCCACCCCTGCGTGTGCTGGAGCTTTGGTCCCTGCTGGTGCCTCCAGCTCGACCTGCAGCAGCAGTTGCGGTAACAGCCCCCAGTTGCACCTCAGTTCGGCTGCAAGTTGAGCTAGGAACCATTTCCGATTGGGTTGCTGCTTTGTTTGAAATCATTTGAATAAGATGTAAAATTCGTTTTGGAAAAGGAGTTACAGGTATTGGACACTGTGCCGTGTGTCCCTGCTTGAGCACGCGGTGACATTACTGTGTTCAGTGAGGCTTTCTGCAAGGGCGAAGGAGAAGGGTCCAGCCTGTCCTGGCACCTGGGAGCACCACGTGAAGCAGCACCCTGCAGGAGACCTCCTGGCCCGGGAAACTGAGCGCCAGGTGCTGCCCGGTGCCCGATGCCCCGGAGATGCTGCTGTGATCGCTTATTCAGAGCGGCTGGTGGCAGCTGCTGTAGGTCACACACTGGCCCTGGCTCTTCTTTTCTCCAGCTGATGAGAGCTGAGGACTCTCAGCAGCGGTTTGGAAGGTGAGTTAGACTTTTTAGGAATTAAGCACTTGCTGTCCCTGTGGGGCTTCTCGGTGCTTTCCTGAGAGCAAGGCATCTCTTTTCCCCTGCTACTTTTCTTTAGGAACACAAAAGAAATGAGTGCAGCCACATCTCGCCCTGTATCTTGCCTGGGATATGTAATAGCAGGTTTTTAGTAACAGGCTAGAAAGCCAGAGCAGGTACAGAGAGGATCTTCCTCCAGACTCCTCTAGCTCCTCGCAGCCATCAGGTTTCGGACACTTGCAGAGGGAGACTTGGCCATGTCCACAGCCCCCTCAGGCTCTGGAGGAGGGCTTGTGCGTGGAAGATGTCGAACAGCTGATGCTGCACGTTATTTGTGGCCCAAACACATATTGAGTGGGGATCTGCTGGAGGGGAGATATTCACACATGTTCTCTCAAGTGCTGTGATTTATGCCTTCCCCTCCCCTGACATAGAAGTCTGCTCTGTCGCTCTCTTCAGATTTATGAAGTAGCTGGAGCTTGGGAGTCTGAAGGGGAAAAAAATAGTTACCGTCATTTTATATTATTCAGACATTTGTTTTTGCTGTCCCTGTGGCAACGAAGGGACTTTATCAGAGACAAGAGAGCTGCTCCTTGGATGAGGACCATTTGCAGCAGATAGCATCCCAAGTCACGAGGATTCCGTCTGCGTTCCCTTTGAAATGATCCATGCTGGGTGACTTGTTTACAGCTGAGATGATGTAGGGTGCTGGGACAAGGATGTCTCTGAACTTGGACTTTTATCCAGCTTTACAAGCAGCGCTCGCATGAGCCTCAAGTATCTCCTGAGCAGCCGCAGCAAGGAGGGAATTCATTATGGCCCTATCCAGTTTTACACTCCTCTCCAGTTTTACATAGGGATGTAAGTAATGTGCTTTCTTTTCCCCTCTGTTGGTTTCTGACCCAAGGAGGAGAAAGCACGGTGCTTTTTGCCTTGCATGACAAGCTTTTAGGCAAAAGCTGAAAGATTGACTGCAAAGCAAAGCTTTGCATTTTGTGCTTACAGGGCAACTGTTTTGAGAGGTGTTTCGTTTTGTTTGATTTGATTGTTTTTTTTTTTTTGGTTTTGGTTTTGCTACCTGGTCTTTGCATTATTAGGATTATTAAATCCTCCTGATTTTGGAAATAATTGAATAATGGCACAAGCCACCTTCTGCTATATCAACACACACACAAAAAGCATGCACCTAGGCAAATTACAATTTTGATAGCCCTTGTGCCCCATTTCAGCCCCAGGGTCTCTCCAGGGCCAAGCGCTTGCAGCACTGGACACTGAGCCCTGTCCCACCACCGTTTTCCAGGACCATCCTCCCTCATACTTACGAATCATTTTTAATGAGGAAAAACTAGGCGATTCAGTGATATCTGTTTTGTTAATTCACTCTATTGAGAACCTTGTGCCGCACAAAGGGCGCCTTCGGCTTCCTGCTCATTCGAGGCTCGCGCCCCGGGCGCCCCGCGCCGCGCGGGCTGTCGGTGCCCGCGATCAGCAGCCGCGGGCCGTGCGCTCGTGCTCGCTTGTCTCGCACGTCTCGGGCTGTCAGTCACCGCGCTGGCATTCAGCACCTCCTGGTTTTACACCTTTGCAGATAATCTCTTAAACATATGTTTGGGGAGGTAGGCATCTGATAGCGAACTCGCGCGCCTACTCGGTGAGCAAGCAAGGATTTTCTGCCTACACGTGTTCTGCAGGCTTGAATGATACAACCCACCGAGGAGCAGTATATTCCAGCCAGAGCGTTTGTGCAATTGCAGTATCTGTTATGACTGCAAGCCAGCATGTGGGCTTGCCTTGGTTTAAAGGCCTTGCTGTTCCGACTAGTAATTTTATGAAGGAACTGCATTATGGCACAGTGTGAGCCCCAGCCCAAGGTAGAAAGCAAATAAGAAAACCCTTTGTTTCAATGAAAAGTATAGCTAAAGTGGAAAAATGATATGGTCTACCTGCTAAGCGCTTTCCACTTTGCGCTTTGTAAAAGAGGAGACCAAGAGGTGGGATTAGCTTCGCTTCCCTGGCATCACCCAAAACCAAGAGACTTTTAACAGATTTTTTTTATGTGCTTGCTGTAAAGGCAAAGTTTTTGCAGAGGGGATGACAAGCAAGTCAGTGATATGTAATGGAGTGGCTGCATTTCTTCATATGAAAATTATCCTTGCCTTGGAGCTCAAGTGAAAAAAAAAAAAAGATATTCGTTAAACATGAGAAAAATCAATATGTTAGGAACCCCATCTGGTGCCTGCTTGCATTCAGCATCTTGCTGGAAGCTAAATCTCCATAGGAAATTGCGCCCTTCCGTAGTGACTCTCTGCTTTGCCCTTGCTCAAGTTTTTAAAAATGACCCTCGGGTTTTTGAAGTGCCCCAACCCGATAAAATGGTCCCAGAGACAGATAGTCCTGATAGTGGGAACAAGTCAGTGTGGGGCTTTGTAGCCTTTAATTGCCATTAGAGGTGCCCTGCCTCGAGCTCTAGGAAGTTCCAGATCAACACAGTGCAAAATTTTAAGTGTGAGACTTCTTGGGCAATCGTTATGGGGCAGGAAATGCCTAAAAGTGCACTTTGCACATGGGCTTGACTTGTAACTGCAGTAGCTTCCACTGAGGTCAGCAGTGGTGGTACAGGTGAACAGGTAAACACGGATTGAAAAGGTAGCTGCTTCTTTGAGTATGTGTACTCAAAGCTGCTTCTTTGTGTTTGGGTGTGTGTGTCTATATATATATATATATATATGTAAAATATATATATGTATACACATACATATATACATGCGAAATCCACATCTGAAGTCTTCTTGTTATTTATTTGGCAATTCTGTGCTTTATTGTGGCATGAGATGCACCCACCGAAGGGTGGTCATGCCCAGCTGGGCTTGAATTTAACGCGTTTTAGGGATCACAATGCTGGATAATCGGCCAATAGGTCTTTTTGTCGCTGCTTTCAGAGTTTGCGTGCAACCACAAAACCCACTCTGACAGTCCACCTGCGGGGCTGCCAGCTCTGCAAGCGCCCGTGTTGGATCAAATAGCTTAGATCAACATGGGTCTCGCTTTGGGGCGCTTTGTACAGTAACGCAGGCTGTAAAAGTACTCTGCGTTTAATTAAACTGAGAGAACGGTTTTGCAGGTGATGTTGATGAAAGGGTCATAAAAGGGAAAGCTCAATAAAAGAAACGTGCATGTTTGCAGTGGTAGGGGTATGTTATAAGCAAAAAGGCTGAAAAACTGAAGTGTAAATTTCTTTTTAAAAATGTTTTAGCACTGGACTCTGAGCACATTTGAGACCTAGACTTATTTGAGCCTATTGAAATAATTAACTAAATGAATTAACTAAACGTCTGAACTGATGGGAACGTTGAACAGCTGGAGTTAGAGTTTACTGCAGAACTAAATCAAATATCGATGGCTCTAATCTCTTCTGCAGAAGGAGGGAGGGATACGTATATTATATACATCCCTGCAGTGAGAGCAGGTCAATAACTGAAGGCTGCAGAGCAGGATGGATTGGGGTCTTTCCTCTTCCGATCAATGGCTAAAAATTAAAGGTGGGATGAGGAGATTTACTTGTGCCGAACACTCTGATGTTGTGATTCTGTGTTGCTGTTTGCTCATCCCCTTGCTGTGGGCAATTTTTCCTTTATGAGAAAAAAAAGGACATTGATTGATAAAGGCAAAATTAATAAAAGCTGGTGTATCCAGTATGCCTATTCATTAATAAATAGTTGATTTTTGTTTATCTTCTATAACTTCAGCTGGTGGTTGTCATGAATAAAGAAAAAGAGCGTAGTAATACTACTGGCTAGGACTGGTTTGTTTGCAGGGGTGTTTTTGTTGTTGTTTTTAAGTTGCCTGCATACCAGGGATGAAAAGATTTGTGCTGGAGAGGAGGCATTTTTATTACTAAAAATAGAAGACTTGTTTCACTACCTTCCTATTGAAAACAAAGAGTAAAACTAAATCTACATGTGCTGAGAACTGCAGTCGCCTAAATATGCGTTACAGATAGTGAAGCTCCTCCTGCTTTGCAAAATGGATTACCAGACTGCAGCTGAAGGCCGTATTTGCTTGCCTATAATCGTGCATGGCCAGTTACTGATTAATAAGTGTGCTTATTTAGGAAAACAACTTAAAAAGAAAATAGCAAGTGCAATCACATGGATTACTGAGTTGAGGTTTATCGTGCTCTGGTGTAAACCCCGGTTGTGCAGGGCAGCGTGAATCAGCCCGCTCGGCTGGGCAGCGTTTGCTTAGCAGAAGATTAGAGGAGATACAGAGGGAAAAATGCTGATTGCTGCTTCCCTTGACGCTGCTTGGGTAAGTGACACCAATGAACTTGGAGAAGAATGCCTGGAAGAGCGAGAAAAAGCGATATGGCCCTGGAAAGGAAGCTGATGCAAGCTTCAGCAGGCAGTTTTTTTGTTAACTCCTATGTTGTGCTGGTTGATGCCACATGTTGCCAAAAAGCGTTGCCACTTTTTGTTTGTTTTAGGCAATCTGGATCTCTCGGGCATTATTTAGGGGGGAGGAGACACTGTTGTGGATATGTTGCCCTTTTGTTGGTCTCCTTGTACGCCTTATACAGAAGTTTTTCAGCTCTGGCCACCCATCTGTTGGGAACAAATTCACTTACTCTTCACTGTGTTGTCCATTTACTGATCTTTGGTCTTCCTTTGTACCTCATCTGTGAGTGTGCATATATACGTGTATGTATATATGTGTGTGTGTATGTGTGTATATATATATGCACATTTATACATTTATATATAAACTCCAAACCAGCAAGCTTTTCATGGTGTTTTATTTCAATTGTGGTCATTAATGACATTATTTCCCCCCTCTTCTCAGGTTCCTCCGTGTGTTACGGATATTCAAATGATAGATGCAGGCGCCTGTACAGGGAATTGTCTCTTAGTTATGAGTTTAGTCTCTAGCAACTTTTTACAGGTTCTTAAAGTGAAGCATGAGATCTGGGGGCTGTCAACAGGAAAACCAATGACTTGGGAAAAAGTGTGAAGAGAGCAGTGGCAGTTGTGCTGGTGGCTTGTCTCTCCCGTGTGGCCTTCTGTCCCATCCTGGTGGCTCTGAGCACACCGAAGTTGCTTGTGAGAACCTGCACTGCCCATGGACAGCTTACTGTGCAGGGCTGCATTTTCATGCCTTTTCTGCCTTTTCTGCGAGCGTTTCTCCCAGGAGGACTTTGGTGTTTGATCCGTGAAGAGGCCGTGCAATGGTGAGCGTTGCCTGCAAGCTTGGCGGTTCTGCTTGCAGTGAGGTTGGGCTCTGCTCCTCTCCCCCCTTGTCTTTTCAGCCTCCGTCTTTCCTGGCTTCTCCCAGCACGGGGTTGTTTCTGACTCAGTGCCTGGCTGATGCTGTCACTGCTGGAATGGGCTGCGATTCGATGTTTTTGGCAAGCACGCGTCAGCGAAGCCTCCAAGTAACCACCTGCTTGGAGGAGCTCTCCAGCTTGGGCTCAGCTGCCCCTGTCCCTACACTGATGAAGAGCAGGGCTCCTTGGCAACCCTTTCACTCAGGCTTTGCCCTGGTTTTCTCAGTGATGCCTCTGCCTCCTTCTGTGCTGTTTCCGGAACGTGTTCGTACAAGGCGTGGGAGTTTGCAGCTCCGTCTGGGAAGGGAAGGAGCAATAGCCGTGGCTCTCGGCTTCGTCTAGTGATGGAGTTCGAATTACCCACCCTAAATCCATCTTTTGGACCTGCTTGGATGTGGGTGACACCCTGCACTAGGGTGGCCTGGAGGAGTCACCCTGGCTGGTGCAGTGATGCCACCGCTTAGGGGCTCCAGGTACCAGTCTGCTTGAGGCCCATGAGGAGCTACGGACAATGTGAACATCTCCAGAAGAACTATTCTGAGTCTTCCAAGGGAAAAGTGTAGGGCAGGGTGAAAATACAGGTTTGACCCTTAGGGTCTTACCTACATCATGCTGAACCAAAATCACATATTTCTGAGGTAGCTTTAGGCAAGCGGTGTGTACTTGCATTCACTAGAGGCTCACATGATGCGCGGAAGGAAGAGGAAGTTTGCCTGGCTTGGGTAGAGAGCTGTGATCCATCAGCAAAGCAAATCACTGATATATTTCACCTCCTAGAAATAGCATTTAAACAGTTAGAATGAGATCCCCACTATGAATTTTTTGAAACGTATTCAAATGGAGATTTAATGTGGAAACATGTTTCCTGATCTAAAGGTTAATAGTTTAACTGTACGGGATAAATATTTAAGAGCAGCGTATCTCTTTCCAGTAAAAACACTCTGGGCAGAGACTTCCTTTTAGTAGCAAAATGAAGCTGTTATGTTCTGTGCCTTTGACCTGCTTCCAAGAGAATGCTTGAAAACGGCAAAGCTGGCAAACCTCGCCCTGGGAACAGGCCAGGTGCAAAGGGGCAGAGCAGCGGGGCTCTGGGTGCTCGTCGGGGCAGGAGGGAACCCATCGTACACGGTTGTCTTCTCACTCTTCCCCTTAGACGTTGCGTGCTTGCACATGGGCCTTAAAATTAATTGCCAGTTAGAATCACCTAATTGAGTTTGTGGTTATTGAGTGGAGGCGCATTGGGTTGGAGGTTGCACCCAGCTTCTCGGTGGTGTCAGGACTCCACTGCGTGATTGCACAAGGCTTTGGCAGACCCGGGATGCCTGGAAAACAGCCGATCTTCCTATCCTCAGCTCATCTTCCAGCGTTGGCAGGACCACAGCCTGTCGGGGGCCACTGGGTGCTGAGCTGCTCATCGGTCACCATAAGGGACTCCTCAAGTCTAGCAAGGTGGTCCTGCCTACGTAACAGCAAAAACCTGATTCTTGGCTGTTCAATTGCTTTTACTGCTGGAAATAACAGTCATTAGTCACTGTTTGATTAGGAGGATTTTCATACTCACTGGTTGCCCCACCGTGTTTGCTTAAACATCTCTCAAGCATCCCGTAAGATATCATTAGGTGGGTGTTTCTGAGTAACGCAGGGCTGCGATGACTGAACATGTTGGAACTTGGGCAAGGGAAATATTCTGCGTGAGGCTGCGAAGTATTTCTGCACCCTTTTCGGATGTGTTTGCACCTTGTCACACAGCCACATCGAAGACGTCCTTCTGCTTTATTCATTCCTACTCCTGCTTAGGCTTCAGCTCAGTTTGTATTTCTCCTTGGGTAATAAATCTTCAGTTCTGCGCAAGTTCTTTTAGGGGATGGGTTTTTGGGGGGAAGTTTCAATAAGTGTTTTTCTAGGAGCCTAACTACAGATGTGTGTCGCTGTAGCTTCCATGAAGTGAAAATTTGTGTGCCAGGGAAATTGGGTCACAGGGACAGCGTTTTCCTGCATTCAGCCAGACTGGGGTAACACTTAAGGCAGTGATAAATATTTAGCATGGGATCCTCGTCCTCCCTCGCATACCCTTTTCCAAAGGGCCGAGTTTAAACAGCCTGCATTTTAGCTAGATGCTGTATAATATATCTTCTTGTTGGACAGCTTTTGCAAAGAAAATGCAAAGTGGGGGCAGAAGCAGGGCGGGGGTGTCTGAGCAACTCATCGCCTGAATAGAAGCACTGATTCCGAAGGGAGTAAAATGGAGTTTTCTCGTGCCTTGCTTCTTTTTCCTAAGTGTATTATAGCAGCAAAAGCATTTTGGTTGCAGTGGCTGCCCTGGAAGGCTGCTTCCAGCGCTGCACAAATATCGGTTGTGTTCTGCAAGCACGGGAAGTCTGTTTGCACACCAATCTGAAGAGTCGCTCACTATGGGGGGAAAATGTCGAGAAACAGGCAAAGATCCTCGGAGAGTGAGTAGCTGCAAAAGCTCCGTGACACCTTTCTTTGGAGGGGTAATCTCATTGGGAAGTGAAACCGATATCCGAAAAGGATGTACAGGGGAGCTTGCAGAGAGCCACAGCACTGAGATGCTGAGGACTCCGCAACCCCCACTGCTGTGTGCTCTTCTGGAGCACCCTTGGCTTGGTTTACCAGATAGCTGAAGGCTCCTTTCCTTGGATACTGATCCGTATTGGATGCAATTTGAGCGTTAATGAGACCAGCTGAATTTCTTCATGGTCTGTGGCCTTGATGATGCAGGCACCTGTCTTTCCCATAAGCATCTCCTCAGCCTTTGCCAGATGGAGCCCGTCTCTATGACTGGGGTACCAGTGGCTACCAGCATAACCACTTCAGATGATAATATTCACTGTAATGAGTCGCTGTGTGGGGGTTTTTCTTTTAGTTGGTGGAATTAATTGCCAATTTTTAACAGGGTTCCTCTTAATTAAATCCACTGGCTGCATGTGATGAGTTGGCTGGGGGCCACAGCAGGTCTGCAGCGCTCCCGCTGCCGCATCGATGGCTCCGCAGGCAGAAGGGTTGTCATAAGTGGTGGCTCTTTTAAGAGACATCTATGGGTGTAGGATCAATGCTGGCTTTTGAAATGAGCCTCCCAGCCCCACCTGCGTGTTCTATTTAGTGCATTCCCTGATAAAAGCTTTGACCTACATCCAGCAACGGGAAGCAGTGATGCTCTGATAACACCCAGGCATCCCGGTGGAGGGTGCGGATCTAACGGAGACTTGAAAGTCGAAAATGGATGTGTCCTTTAAAGAAAAAAAAAAAAAACACATAAACCAGTAAAGGTCTTAATCAGGAAACAGCTTTATCTCTGCCAGGTACCATGTAGTACAGTTTTAGCAGAGAGGGCATGTCTTTTTTTGAACTGCAGGTATTAGAAAAAAGTACTTTGTGTTTTAAAATATCGGAAAACAAACCAAAAGCCATCGGCTTCCTGCATGGGCTTGGGCAGGTCTCTGCGTGTGTCGGCTGCTTGTTTTGCATGTAAAACAGGTCTGAGAGACAACAGGGATCTCGCCTTGGGTCTTTGGTCCAAGATTTGGGGTGGGTAATGATGCATGCTGCCATAGGTGAATTTGTGGCCAGGGGGTTTTGGTGACAACAGTGTTGTTGACAGAGCCTGGTTGTCTCACAGTCCTTGGTGATGAAGCAGCTATTAAGGATGGTGAAGAAGAAAGGTCCAAACTGGATTGCTCTTCCCTTTGCTTATCTTAGATGCGATCTATTATCTGGAGCTCTTAACTCCATAAAGTTATCTTTCCGGCCGCTGTAATGTATGGGGAGCTTGACTTCATTGGAGCCCTTTCTAAAATGCTTGCCTTTTTTAGCCATAATTAAGGCGTTCCCTGCGAGGAACTATGCAGAAAGGTTTGCAGCCCGCTTGCTCTCGCCAAGCAGCTGTAGCGCAGGAGTCAGGGAGCGGTCAGTAATAACAGGATGATAATCAGTGCTATTGACCCGGACAAATCAATAGCCATAGGGCGAGAGGCGATGCTTTGTGACCGTGGCCTGTCCGCATCGGGGCCCCTCGCTGATTTATATCACTTGTCTGGGGTGGGTTGTGGCTGCATGGCTGCTGTTGGTTGTACTCACAGTGCGTGTTTTGTGTTTTCCCCTTCTCAGGATGAACTTGACCTCACAGACAAGCACAGAGAAGCGATGTTTGCACTGCCAGCAGAGAAGAAATGGCAGATCTACTGCAGCAAGAAGAAAGTAAGCGATTTCTCTGTGTTGGTTTCCTTGCTTGTTCCTTCCAGATTATGGGAAGGAAAGAAGTAGGATGGGACATGACTACCTATTGGGCTTCTCAAGTGATATATAGGGCTCAACTGATATAGATGAGATGATACTTCAAATGATATAGAAGGGCATGGATTCCCTGGAATGCAGGAGGTCTTGGGGGAAGGCTGGTGATCAGGAAGATCTTCCTATCCGTCCTACATGTTTGTGATCACACCTGCAAAACTCAGATCCATTCCCACTGAGCTACTTGGTTTAAAGTGGTAGGAGGCACCCGCGTTGGGCCATCAGGGTATCCCCACGCATGTGGTCAGCAAGGTCCATGTTCTTCGGTGCGCTGGAAAACTCTCTCTTTGCCCGGCCTTGCTGGCACAAGTGAGGCCACATGGAGATCTGTCACTCCACCAAACCTCAGGGAGCGGCTCAGGGCCCCGGTCCAGCCCTTCCGCAAGGGCAGCTCCTTCAAAAGAGCTGCTGTGCTCTGTGATGAGAGCTCACTGCCTTGAACCCGAAGCTGAGGTCAGCGCTGCAAAGCGCGGGGCTCAGCCGGGTGCAGCTCCGAGGGGCTGCACATCCCTGCGGTCCTTAACACCGATCCTTTCAGGAAAGATGCAGCAACACATTTCTTGGAGCCTTGGGCTCTGTCCAGCTCTATATTAGCGATTGAGTGAAACCAGAGGTTTTAGGTCCTTTCCAAATTGCCATTGCTGTTTGGTCTCAGCGCATTGCTATCCGCATGCCTGCTCTCCAGCCCTTCCTGCAGCAGGGACTTCCACCGCCCTAATTACAGGCCGCACAAAAGCGTTGCTCTCCGCTGACTTTCCAATTTGCTCTTTTTAAATATCACTGGGCATCCTTTTGGTTCTCCTGCTGCAGTCTGCTTCTCTCTGGGAATGACATAAAAGTGAAAATTGGTTGCTGAAGGCCAGCAGGAGCTTCTCCAGTAGCACAGTGTTGCAGAGATAACTGAAGGTGAGACAGGAGAACATGGTCCAAGTGAGACTGAAACTGCATTGTGGCTGAACTGCTTTTAGGAGGATGTTGTATCACCTTTACGGTGCTGAAGGGTTCCCAGTTTCATTGATGTAATTGAAATTACACCAATAAAAGACCAAGGCAGATGTGATCTCCTGGAAAAGCTATTGACATGTATCTTCTGGAACAGGTAAATGTGGGTGTGATGCTGCCCTTACTAAGTTTCTCGAACTGAAAAAGACCTTCCTAAAGCTGTTTGTGGAGACAGAGATCCATGCGGACCTTTAGAACAGGGTTGGAATTGAGATTTCTGCTGGTGGATACAAGCCCAGGTGATGGATACAAGCCCAGGTGTATCCCTTACATGCAGGTGGCACCTGTGGATGGGTTTGTCATTACGGTGCTGCCTCTCACTGTTTCAAAGCCAACAGCCTCCTCGGCTCACTCGGTTTTGCTTCTGGGGACATGCAATGTAACGAGCCCATGAACTTGCTCTTCATGTGATGCGCTCTTGCTTTCTAACCCCATCCCAGGCACCTCTGACAGGGTCAAAAATCAGGCTGGGCTGAGCCCCAGCAGTGCTGGGCTTGTGGTTGAGGGCTCACAAGCCCTTCTCCCTCTCTTGAGACCAAGGTCTCTATTTTGCCAGTGCCTGCCCACCCCTAATAGCTCTATTTTCCAGGAAAGTGAAAGTTTTTTTCCCCCGCTGTGTGTTTGCTAAAGAGCCCATGCCCTGGGGAATTGCAGAGCTCCTTTTAACCCACTGCAAACAGTGCCAGGATTTATTTTCCCTCCTATGTAGGGCTGCAGAGGTCCTGCAGCAATTACTGCCATGGGGAAAAGTGCTAGACCTAGCGAGCAGGGCAAGGGAGGTCTCAGGAGCACCAGGAGCTGAAGCTCGCAGCTTCTCCTTAGTCGCTGGTAGGGGAAATGCCCACGATTCCCTAATTACTGCTGGGGCCCTGTAATCTTGCTGCACAAGTTGGCTCTGAAATGCTTGTGGTTGCCTGGCCCCGCTCAAAGCGCACTCACTGTTATTAATCCCTGTTTTCTTCTGCTGTAGCAATGGCACCAGATTTTCCAGCCTTGTTGTAGGCCAAGAGCAGGCTTACCTTGCTCATGTAGGATTAAGTTTTAAGCCTCTTGTAAATACCCCCAAAATCTATGTATTATTGTTAGCCTGAGGCCTGGCATGCCCGAGATTTCCATTGGAAGGGAGAGGAGGCATTAACAAATTACAGGCGCTGTTCTTAATCAGCAAGAAAATGGGTAGAAGATGTTGGTTCGTCAGCGTCTCTAGGATGAGTGTAGCCATAAGCAGAGACAATAGCGACTTAAATCAATCAGAGCTGTGTAATTATTATCGTGCACGGAGCTTATGTGTTATCTAATCTCCTGGGTAGTGTTTAGATGGGACCAACATTTCCCCTTTTCTCTGAGTGACTTGCTCTCACACAGGCCCTGTGGCTCTTTAAAAATTGAGCCAATCTGGCGTGTTTTTCAAGGAAGGAGCTGCTCCTCTCCCACGGCCTTCTCCAATGTATTTGGATCACATGCCCATCCAAGGATGAATCCAGGTGTTCCACATCCCTCTGCTCACTCTCAGCCCTGTCTGCGAAGCCGTCAGGAAGCTGCAGCACCGCTGTTTGCTTCGAAGGACATTTGCTGCCAGGGCTTTTGCAGAGGAGACAAATGCTCCTGTCCAGCTTTTCAGCTAAAATCGAGTGAACTGCACCAAGGGATTCTTCAGCAGGTAGCGTCGCTAGGGAACCTGAGGTCACGTGCGTCGGAAGATGCTTCTCTACACGGGCAGGCTCAGGGCAGTCGTGCTGCCACGTGATGAACACGGTTTAAGAACTGGCACACAAAAGAGGCATTTAATGCTATCAGCAGCTTATGGGAAATCTCGCCTGTGTGGCGCTTTGTTTTATGAATACAAACTACCCCGAGCATAGCACCAAATTTGGCACCAAAGTGTTTGGGCTTCTCTAGCTGAGCGTGAGGGCAATGGCAGGAGAGCCATTAAGATGGTTTCTTTTGGAAAGAAGCTGTTAAAATAGGTGTTCTTCAGTACTTGCAGCCAGAAAGTCCCAATTTGGGATATTCCCAGTGTTTTACTTTTTCCCATCTTCTCCTTTCCCTCTTGTGTTGCTGGCTGTGGCATCCCCAAGTGCTCCTGGTGGCAGTCGGAGAGTTCGGTGGCCACAAGCCACCAACCAGAGCAGTGCAAGGAAGGACCACAGCGCAGCTCTTTCTAAACCCTATTGCAACTGATGGCAGGATGGGGATGGAAGAGTTTGGCAGGATGGGGATGCGCTCAGTGGGACCTGGAGTGAGCAGCAGTTGTCTTCTTTTAGGAAACTAGCAAGGCTGTGGTCCAGGACAAGATTTTTTTCTCCACTCATTCTATGAAACCTTTGTCCCCTTCGTCCTAAAGTGAGCAGCCTGCTTGGTGCCATTAAAACCAAAAAAAAATTGGGGTTGGGAAGGGATCAAGCAGCACGTCAGTCTGTGACAGGGGAGACGGGATGTGATGTTGCGGGAAGTCCTGGCAGGCATTGGCCTGAGCTGGTATCGATGCCCTCGCTTTGGGAGGAGATGCTGCTCCTGTGGTCCTCCCACATGGGCTGCTCTGTGCCGTGTCTGGCACTTCTCCTTCACCACTGGCGTTGCCAGCCTTTCTTGGGTCTTCTTCACAGGGTGCACTCCAACTGTTAGATGTTTCACTATGTGTATGTATGTGTGTAAATATATATATATATATATATATTCGTGAGAGGCTAGGTTTGCTAAAAGACTATCAAAATGAGTCATTGCTTTGCTTGTTCCCCTGGCAAGGGACCATGTTTTCAGCCAGACCTGGCAGCACCTGGCCTCCATCATGCTTGTCAAGAGAAAATAACATAAAAACAACTCTTCTGAAAGCATATTTCCCTTTCTGGAAGGCATTGCATTGCCCTGCAGCCTCATCTCCTCATTTCTCTGCTCAGTGAGAGCCTGCTTTTGGCTAGACCCATGGAAGCAGGATTGTGACTAGAAATGCTGTGCAAGCACTTGGGGAAGTTTTCCATCCTGAACGACAGCACAGCCCTTGGCAGGGGTGAGGGTTTGTCATCTTCAACTCTTCATCCATGGAAGTTCTCAAGACCCGACTGGCCAAAACCCTGATCATCGTGGTGGGATCTCAGAGGTGGCCCTGCTTGGTGCAGAAGATTGGATGGAAACCTCCTGTGCCCCCCTCCCACCTCAGTTACCTTGTGGTGCTGTGGGGCATGGACACATAAGCTGCATCTCGTGATGGGGGCTTGCACGTGACCCAAAAGAGGAACTGAAGTCTGCATTAAATGCAGCAGCCGTGTGGCGCTCTGAAAATAAGAAAATGAGAAGAATGATGACTTGCTTCATACATCATTCCGAAGTACTTTGTTCTCTGCAGGTCTCGCTCTTCGGGAAGGGAGGTTGCCATGAAGTGCAGGGAGGAAGCAGGAGGATTCCTGGTGCAAAACTTCGTTGGCCTGGACCTCAATCTGGAGGAAATGGGCTGACTTCCCTGGAAAAGCAGGAGATTCAGGGTAGCCTTTCCCAAGCAGAGTCCACGTTCCAAAGCAAGTTAATAAATAACCCATTAGGCTTATTCAGCAGCACCTCTTAATTGCAGGAGGTTTGACTCTTGCCCGTTGATGTTATAGATGGAACTCCCTGGATAATTTTTATGATCTTCAAAATATAGGGGAATACTGTGGCAGTCAGGCAGAAGCTTGTCATAAATAACCCTGTGGAATGGGCTAGTAGCTAAAATCAGCTTAAGCGAATAAGAGGATCTGACTCCCCTCTCACCCCCATCCCCTTTTTCTGAGCACTCTGCTCGTGCAGAACAGCTGTAAAACCAGAGCAGAGGCAGCACGGGGAGCAAAAACGGCCTGCAGAGATGACAGATGATGTTGCATTCTTCAAGATCGTGCTGGAAACCCGCTAGTGCAGCTAATGCTGGGTGCCTGTCTCTTCTCTGTGTTACATCCTGGTGCAAGCAAAGTGTAGCTTTCCGCCTAACATTTTCTCAGGCATAGGATAGAAAATCAGGGATTCTTTGTAGGAGGGGCAGGCAGCAATGGTGCGTTTGCAGGGTGAATGGAGGGGGGGAAAAAAAGTGATGAATAGGCAAGTGAGCGATGATTCTCAAATGACATTATTTTTCCCAGCCAGATGGCCTCTTTCCTGTCTAACTGTGCCGTCCACCCTCCCTCTCCAGAGATCTTTGCTTTCCAGCTCCCTGCTCCGCGTGCACCTTTGTCCTGTGGCTCATTCATAGGGCTTGTGTTGATATCTATTTCCTTCACTTAAAAATACATATATCTATATATATATTTTTTTACTGCCGTACCAGACCTGAGAGCAAAACCGGACAAGGATGACATAAAAGGGGGAGAGGAAAAAATGGTCTGGCAGCTTGCCCTCTGCAGCCATGTGGGCTGAACACAGAGCGTTTCATGGCCTGTTTGCATCCCCAATGTACCTGCAGTTCTTGCAACAGCAGGTTGAAATATCATGTCAGATGTAATTTTCTCTGGCTGACATTTTCACTCTTCTCACTGGATAGGAAAGGAAAAATAGGCTGTTTACATTGCTGGGGGTAGTTTTCAATAGGAAATGTTTTCAGTTTTCCTCTTTTAAGGTAATTCCCTTTTTAGTTCCAATCACAACACACTTTTTGTTTCAGCAAGGTTTTTCCCGGGCTGCAGCCAAGAAATGCATCTGTTCGCAATCTTTCTGGATTTTTAAACTGGAGCTTTTTAAACAATGAGCCATCTGACTATGAAAGGCATCTGGTCAGGCTGTAGTTGCTTATTGTTAGCATAATTTTTAAACCCTGGGAAAAGTGTATGAGTGCATGTGTGTGTTTGTAGAGAAGAGGGTATAGAGAGGGTGAACATAAGGGGAAAAAAAGGGACTAGTCTGTGCTGTGTAATGGGATGGCTTGGACTTTGAGATATCAACTCAGGGAGAATCCTATTAAATTACAGCCTTGCTCAGCAGCTGTAATACTAGCAGGATCACTTTTGGCAGAGTGTGGGGACCTGCCACTAGCTGCATTATTTGTTTTTTTTTTGTTCTATGGACACCTCTGCAAGCCGAGGGGCTGGACGACAGGTATCTTGGGGGCGATGGTGGGGCAAAACCTCTGCCAGCATTCCCCTGGCGAGAACCAGGATAGAGCTCAGTGACAAGTAGATGAAGGTGGCTTTGAACTGGTCAATCCATCAGTTGACTTGTGTTTGTGTGTTTGGGTGAATCTTCTCGCCGTTGGCCCTTGGAACTTCAGGACACGAGTCCATTACGGTTAGGCTTGGTGATCTTTAAGGTCTTTTCCAACCGTAATGATTCTATGATTCTGTGACAGATTTGGAGGATAATTTGCCCCTGTTGCTGACAAGCTTTTGGGTACCATTGGGAAAGGTACATCCTGTCTCGGTCTCTATTTTGATGGCAGGAGTAGAGTTCCTGCCGTAGGAAGGGGGATTTAACGGTGCTAAGGGCACTGGTGTTGCTGGTTCCTACCTCCTCTTGAGGAAGTTTCTTTGTAAATCTTTGCTATAGCTCTCCTGCTTTGGGTTTGAAGTTCTTGTGGTCCACGCCAGCTCTGCAGGTTGTCCCAAGAGGGAGGTAAATAATCAAAGTTGAGAGTTCTGGTGCTGTTGCTTAATGGCTCTCACATGTTTGCTTGGATGGGGGCTAGTGCAAGCTGGTCTTTTCTTTCTGGCATTCTCACTTGGCTTTACCCTGCAAAAAAAGACCTCTATGGACTGAGCCCTGTGCATTCAGACATCAAGTGTTTGAGTAACCAGCCCAACCACTCTCCGGGGTGCTATTACCCCAAAACAGCTCCAGATCCATCACCGCCACCGCAGGCTGCAGACACAGCGAGAAGGAGCTCGTCGGATCAGACGGAGAGCTCATCCGAAAGCAATGCTCTGTGTGCACGTCTGAAAAGCCTTGCCAGGAGCTTGATCTGGAAGCCAAGCGGCTGTAAGAAGACACAGAGGAGCTCAGCAGATGCCTGGAGCTCGTGGGGAGCAGGAGGGGGTATTGCTGCCTCTGATCAATGAGGCTGGAGCTCGTGTAGAGGAGCTGCTGCTGCTGCTTCGGGTGTGAAGACCTTAACGCCACGCAGACCTGGCGTGCAAAGAGCTTGCACATCACTACTGGCATCTCCTGTGCTGCCATCCCACGCTGCAGCAGCGGCCATAGGAAGAGCTGGGCAGGGAGCACCTGCCCAAGGAGCAGTTCTGACAGCGAGAACGAGAATCCTCTAAATTCCACCCAAAACGGTAGGCAGGCGGGCTGTGAAAACGCTGGGTTTGTCACCAGGGCTTAATATCTCCTGGAGAGGAGCCCAGGGATATCCAGCCCTTCTGCAGAAGCTTGCTGGAGAAGTGTCCTTCTCCATTGGTTCAGAGCGGATCGGCGTTTATTAGAATGTCGAAGGGTGGATTAGGGGAGACGTGTGGACAAAGTACCGGGTGATGATGGCCATCAAGGGCAGGATGACGGCTGGATTGCTCCAGCCAAAGCGATAGCTCCGATTTGTGTCCTTGAGTGAGGCAGGGTGACCTTCGCTCGCAAGAGCCGCTCTTAATGAGGCATCCTGCCCCGGTGCCGCTGGCCCCGAGGCGCCCGGGCCGGAGCTTGTTAATGAGGCTGACGGTGACGGCGCGCTTCCCGTGACCTGCACGGACGGACCGACGGCAGTATCCGTCAATACAGCTGGAGGGCAAGCGGCGGGAGAGGGGGAAAGCGACCACAGCGGTGCTGGTGCTCGCGTGGGTCGCAGCCCAGTCGATGGTTGTTTTTGCCAGGTCACTGGAAGCAAAACGGGGGTTGTGGAGGAAGCAAAGGGTGGGAACGGAGAAGGAGGACACCAGGCATTAGAAGGGGGACACGAGGAATGCCGTTGGCTTGGCATTTCCTGATATATTTTTTGCAACAAAGCCGGTGTGTAGCAGCTCATCCGGGCCCTTTCCCGGAAGGCGGAGAGCGATTTTGATGCAAATGTCGCCAAGTGAAAAGGGCCTGTGGGTCTTTGCAGTGTGTAATTACAGCGAGCGGCCGCCTCTAAAATAGCAGCTCGGAGCAAACCGCAGCG
>VZSV01000086.1:363880-375759 GCA_013398735.1 Nothocercus julius
GTCTGCTGCTTCCTTTCAGGCCTAAACAAACACAGTTCCCTCTCTCCTGGCAATACCCCACCTTGTGCCGGGATGCAGGTGCTCGTATCTGTCTGTCTGCACCGGAAGGGTCTCCGGCGGGACGGCCGCTGTCCCGGCCGCGGCGGTGGCCGAGCCCCAGGTGCCGCAGGACGAGCTGTCCCAGCTGTGGTGACTGCCCTGCCCAGCTTCGTGTCCAGCTCGGAAAGCTGGAAGCTGCTTGGGAGCCTTGGCTGGAGAAGGAGGCTCCCTGTAATTGGTGGTTGCGATCCCAGCATGGTGGGAAGACCTCCGGAGATGTCTCCAGGAGGTGAGGAGAACCTCATGGGGCTACACAACCCAAGGAAGCTGGATGCTCCCGGGACAAGGGGACTGTGGCGAGAGGATAGTGAGGGTGACGTGTTCAGGGCAGCCTCTAGCAGGGGAAAACAGTTGGGCACTCAACAAATCTTTATCCAGAGGCTTTTCCCGGCATATTCCCACGCTGGAGATCCACATTGTGGCAGAGCCTCGCTCCAATGAGATGGGTGAGGTGGGAGCTTTCACATCCTTCTTTTTAATTGCCTTTGGCATCCTTGCATGCCCTTTTGTGGTGTGTATCTGTGGCACACTGCATCTGGGGACACCATGCCAGCGAAGTGTCCCCCCAAACATCAGAGCAGCTGCTCCGGGGCTGCTCAGTGGAATGGGATTTTGGCTGGCAGTTGGCACAATTACACCTGATTTTACTTCTCTTTTTGAACAGAAAGCTGAATTGCTTTCAGCAACACATGCTAACGGGTGCAAGAGTCCCGCTGAACCAGCTGGACACTTGCCATCGAGGGCTCTGTCCTTCGGGGCGCACATAAGGAGCCCCGGGTCTCAGGTGTCACCCAGGTAGGTGGCACATGAGGAGCTGCCCTCTGATGCAGGAAAACAAGGCCAGCAAAATTAGCAAAATCTGCAAAATCGGCCTACCACTCAGGCTCATAGAACAGCTGCAGAGAGGATTTGCTTCCCGGGATAACAAATAGCTTGCAAAATGTTGCGGTTTGCATTAAACTTTTCGGTGCAAGCAGAAAGGCATCGCTTGCTTCATCGATAGAAATGTTGCCCCTGGTTTTTGGGCAGCGCCTCGTTGCCCCCGCAGACGCTTTGCTGCGGTGCTGAGCAGCTGCAGAGCACGCGGCAGGATTACGGTGTCTCCGACAACCTGCATGTTTTCCTGCAGTGTGAGAGCAGACGCGCTCATTACCGACTTTACTGCCCCCGTAGCAGGTGTTTCCCTGCAAAATCCCAAGCTGGGAAGCTCCGAGGGCTTGTACAGCAAGCCACGGATAGCACGCTGGCTCCCTGCATTTGTAAGGAGGTTTCTTAGCAGCCTGAGAGGCATTTGGTTTCCTAGCAAGCCACGTTTTTTTCCTTGCTTGGTGCAGTCCGTGCTGCAAGTGCCGCATTCTTGGCAAAGGATGGCCTGGATGGAGGGGACGGATTAACACCCGCTGTGCTGAGCACTGGCTTTGCCTGTGAGCATCCCCGTCCCCAAAGCTCCTTGCGGTGTTGGGTTTCCCCCGGGGCTGTGGGAATCTCGGCTTTCCTGCAGAGATTCTTCCAGACAGCCAAGCGGGATTTTGGCAGATGAGCGTCCTAGCTGTGTAGTCACGAACGTGGCCAAGAACGTGGCCGCTGGTGGGACCCGGGGGTTAGCTGGAGGGGATTACTTCACTGGGGCGCTGTGCCAAGGCCAGCTGTGTCCCGCAAGAGGTCTTGGGTCCCCACCTCTGCCCCTTGCCTTCACTTTGGAAGAGGAGAAAGTGGAGGGAAGCCAGAGCAGCCTGTTTTTCCTGCCTGGGAAAAGGTCAGGAGCAACATCGCGGTTGGACCAGGACTCCAGAGAAGTGATCCCTGCATGAAGAGCTCCCCATAAGGACTTGTTTTGGTGCCCCGTACCACCATGGTCCCTCCACCCCTTGTGTTCTGCTGACTCTACACCAACAGAGAACAGTCCTCGCTAGCATCACCACCCCGCAAAACCCCATCCAGAACCCACATCCTCCCCTCTCCCCTTCAAACACGGTGCTGCAAACCCAGGTGGCAGAGGAGCCTTTCTCCTTTTTTAGGAGTATTTGGGCAAGGTGAGGCCAGTTGTCTCCTGCACAGAGATGGGCAGGAGGCCACAGTGTGCGGGTTTGACAGCTGCCGCTTGCTCTCCTGGGGAATCGATAGCTGTGAGCTGCGGTGACCGGCGACACGTGTTTCAGGGTATTCCTGGGCTTTTGGAGCCAGGATAAACTTATTGGCAGAGCATGAATATTAACAGCTCTCCCAGCTGTACGGAGGCAGGCGGTGGGAGCTCCTTGAGGTTTATTAGGTTTGGCACTAGGTTGGGTAGAACGCGTTTTTTGTTGTTGTTCTAACATCTCAGCAAAAAAAATCTAGTGCTCTATTTATTCCCACTGGGGTAAAAAAAATGTCGAGGGAAGGTGAATCAAGTGTTTCATTCAAAACTTTGGTTCTTGGCGGGAGAAGGAAGGGAGAACAGCTCAAACTAATAAAGCAGAGGGCAGGGAGGTCTAAGTACAATGTTCTTGCATAGAGAAGTTATTTCACTTGCGTTAAACTTAAGCAGGTTTGCAGAAGATTAAAAACTAAAAGTATCTGAGCCTTGCGGATGTGTGCCTGTCAGTGGGCAGCCTTTCCGAGGGGAGGATTTCCTTACCACCGGCATGTGCAACCAGCACGAATTGCTCTCCTGGCAGGATGTAGTTATTGCCAGGCCAGCTCCCTTCCGTCCGGGAGAGCGGGAAGGGCTCTGCATGGCTGCAAGGATGGACACAGAGCTGATCTTGGCCCATTGCATGTTCAGGAGACGCCTGGCCGGGCACTGGCTCCCTTGCTCCTCGTGAGCTTCCCTTCTCCCCATCGCAGAGTTTCCATTGCTGTGAGAGGGAGAATGGTGTGTGGTCACGTGTGACTAGCTGCCCTTAAAGGTTTGTGCACGACGATGAGAGGAGAACGCATCTAATGTCGCTGGCTCCATTTTCTCTTCCCTGCAAGCTGCAGATTACGGAGTTTGGATGCAGGATCGCTTCCATTTGCGCCTCTTGAACTACAGCGCGTGATTTGGACTCTAGTCCTTTGAAGTGCTGAAGTCAACAGAGCTGTTGGTCGTCATCCATGCACATGAATGTGGGAGCAGAAGAGGGGGTTCTCCATCTCTCCTACCTGTGCAGGCACTTGTAAAGCAGAAGAGCATTTTCAAGCACCACCTTGAGGTTAGCGAGATGATGCTTCTAGTGGTTCACGTCTCTATCTGCCAGCCCCGGTGCTGGTTTGGAGGATTGGAGAAGGTTGGCCTCTCTGCGTCCTGCTGTATCTAACAAACTCAGCCTTTTTTTTGGTGTGGGGGAGAATGATCCTCCATCCAGATCTAAATAAATCTGCAGTCCAGGCTGCCCTTGCGCTGCCGATTTTCCTGGGCTCGTAAGATCCGTGTCTGGCAAGATAAGCTTCAGGGAAGTGCCAAGGCAGTGGGTAAGCAGGACAGTGCTGTGCAGCAAATTGCACTGTGAATTTTGAAGGTGGTTAATGAGAGCAGGAGAGTTGTTGCCCGCTTGTTGCCAGCTCAGCTGCCCCCAGGCCACAAGCTTCTGGACGGCAGGGTCAAGTCTGTTTGTGCTGTCACCATGTGGGGATAGATGCTTGAAGGTTGTATGAGATACAGAACAAAAAGGTTGTGCGAGGATGGTGTTTCCACACGTGTGTGCAGCTCTTGTATCCTTCGTCACGTATTTCCAGTGCAGGGAGTTGACAGGAGCTTACTCTTCTTCCAAGGTCTCCAAGGTCTTTTGGTCCTGTCCTGCAAGAATGTGGTAGAACCTGAATTGGGTCCCACTGGCAGCAGAGCGTTGTAGACCTGAGAGGACCATGAGGCTCTGCGTCCTTCACTCCCATAGATCATGAGCCCAAAGGGAGACATCCTTTAAAGCAGGATATTGCCATGTGCATATACTATAATATTAATGAAAACCTCAAGGGTTTGTTGTGTCTAGAGACCTTCTTAGGACGCTGGTAAGTCGTGAGCCTGTTCCAAGAGCAGAGCCTAGCTCATGTCACATTTATTCAGTCTTCATGTCTTGACACAGACAGTTTTTTCCCCCAAAGCACATTCTTCAAGGTTGTGCAGCCAATTATTTAAGGGCACCGCAAAGTCGGTAGAAGAAAAATCTGTGTGTAAAATAGCAACGTTGTTTCCCCAAAACCAAGAGCTATGAAACTGATTCCGAATAATCGGGACAGAGTTTAGCTGCAAGCAGATGGTAGACCATATATTGTATATAAAATATATTAGTTCAATAAATCAGACAGTCTTCTCATATCTTGAGCGACTGGTGGTGAATTCAACATGTAGAAAATTGAGCATACGCTGCTATAAATGCAACAGCCAGTGGGGTCTTCCCAGGCGGTTGTTTGTGAACAGCAGGGGATGTTAATGCTGTTTCTCCTAATCTGCTTTCTTTGTTTTGCTTTTTTTTTCCTCTGCTCTCCAGGACCAGGAAGAAAATAAAGGAGCCACCAGCTGGCCAGAGTTTTATATCGATCAGCTGAATTCAATGGCTGCTGTAAGTATTTCGAGCACTGCTAGTGAAAGCCATGAAGTGACTAGTGTCACTTTTCGGTCTTTCTGATTCGGGGAGCCCAAAGCAGTTTCCGATTTGCGGAGCCTGGGATGAGGAGGAGAATGGGGTCTGTGAGTGAGGAAGGAGCGCGCCACCCCTGTCCTGGAGAGCTGGGCTGGAGGAAGCGGAGAGCCGGAGCAGAGCCGTGATCAAAGCTCACCCGGCGCCTGGAGGCTGCCTTTGATCTCCTGGCCGCCCTGACTCGCTGCCAGAGAGCAGCCCGCTTCAATGCGGGGGTCAGCGCGGCTCTTTGCATGCGCCGGGACCCTGAGGCACTGGACCTGGCCTTTTTTGCCCTTTTTTCTGCTTCACTCTCTGCCCTGAGGCCACTGGTGTCAGTGGGACTTGCTCCGGCCACTGCCGGCTGCTGCCAGCTTTACAGAGGATTTTAGCATTCTTAAGAGCACCCTGGATCTGAGGACCTGTGCAGGGAAGCGGGCTCTAGCCAGGCCGTTTATTGTGGGATACTGGGAGATGTTTATTCATCTCTTCTTTTTACGTGCTTTGTTTCCTGGAGAGTTGTGGGCTACAGGGAATATGCCGGGATTTGCATCCTGGCCCCCTGAACTCAGCTGTTCCAGGCTTTCCCCCTCATTTCTCTGAGCCCAGGAATAGCAGGGGATAGTTGTGAGCATCCTCCATCCCAGGCTTCTCTGGAGGAGCTGCAGACTGGCAGTCTGTGTCGATGCCTTTCCTGCCTGTGGCACATTAACTCTGGAACCTACCAATCACTTCGAGGACAATGCTAAGTCTGCGCTTTTGAGGTGTTCCCCAGCATTTCCATCATGCAGCAGGATGTGGCATGAGCACGTCCACCCTCGGAGCGCATCCGCAAGTCCATCAGCACAAGCTCCTGCATTTCCTGCCCTTTGGAAACAAACCTGAGGTGCCTGGGGAAGGAAGGGATGAGCCAATAAGGTCATCCCTGCTGTCACCAATCCGTGTGGTCTCCGTGCAGGCTGCAGGATAGCGGGCTGTTTTGCCTCAGTTCCCCGTCTCCTGCCATCCTGCCATTTGAATGAAGATCTCAGCTTTCAAGGTTTAAGAGGTGGTTTAAGGTCCCGGGTGCTTAGAGAAGCTCAAAAATCCCATTCATGCATCGTGCAGCAAATTAAAAAACATTTTCCCTTCCGTTCCCCATCACCTCTGGTGGGTTTTGCCTCTCCCCATCCTGACCATAGTGGTACCTGCAGAGTGAATTCTTTGGTTCCCAGCAGCAAACCTAGCGTTGCCTTTCCCATTCCATCCGGGCATCTGCTTTGCAGGGAAATCTCATCTCTCTGACTTGCCTTTTTTTTTTTTTTTTTTCCATTTGCAGAGGAAATCACTGATTGCTTTGGAAAAAGAAGACGAAGAGGAGAGGAATAAAACAATAGAAAGTTTGAAGACTGCACTGAGGACGAAACCAATGAGGCAAAGCTCTTCCCTTTCCTTGCTTTATTGCCCTTGTTGCGGCTTTTGATTTGTGCTCTCAGACAGAGGGGATTTAAAAATAGAAATAGGAGTGAGGAGGATGAGGGCAGCTGAAGAGGAGGAGGGACGTAAGAAGTGAGGACCCTGCAATGGCACTCGCTTCTTAGAGTTGACTATTGCCTCTTCTTGTTTGTTTTTTTTTTCCCCTTTTCCTCTGTCTTTTTAATAGATGAGAACCATCAGGAGCTTCACATCTGTTTAGGGAAATCAGGCAACTTCTTTTTTTCCTCCAAATTTGCTTTTGTTCTAATTGGAACAAAACGGAAAAATTCCTTCCACATTGAATTTTTCCCCAAAAATTCAGTCTTTGTTGGTCAACCAAACCCTTTGTTTTGAGTTCAACTTCTTTTTACATTTTTAATAGAATAAAATCATAGGAATCTTCAGGCTTTTGTGAAATGCAGGAAGTGTTGCTAGGAGGTTTTGATGGGGAGGACAAAGAAAGGGTGGGACTCCCTCAAAACGAGTTTATTTTTTCCAAGCATTTCTTTGGAGCCTGCATCATGTCTGCAAAACCTTTAAGATGTTTCAGCTTGACATTTTCTGACAGGAAAATGTCCCATTAAAAAATGCACGCCCTGTTCTGATTATGGCAGAACCCACTATGGGTCAGTGGGATGCAGATGCTATAGAAAATGTTACCTATTGGCCCTGCTTTTGCTCTCAAGGAAATAGACATCAAATTTACTATTTAATTTGACTGGAGTAAGAGCACACTTAGATCTCACATAAACCATTTTTTACTGAGACTGCAGGTACCCTTTCTGTAGCTGTGCCTCAGCCTGGGTTGTTGTACATCACAGTCATCCCAGTGCCGGGATATTCTTGGCTCATCAGCTTTCCAAGCCAGTGCCTTTTGCTAAGAGAGAGTAAACCCAGCTCGAGTTATATCCTAAAACGCAAGGACAGCATGCAGCGAAGGAGAGGGTGTTTTATCTGCATGATGTGCTGAATCTGCAAGGGGCACTGTCATGCATTTTCTGTTTGCTTTCTATTAAGCAGCCTTATAAGTCGACATAAAAATGTGGAACCCCTCCTTAAAAAAAGGGCAAGATGTGCAGAACAGAAGAGAAGGAAGATGTGGGTATGTGGGATCAGGCAACCTGATGCAAAACAGGTCCCAAACGAGTGGGACTTCAGCCTGGGGATTGGGGCAAAGCCCAAGCTTGTCCCCTGGGTTTGGCTGCCGGGATGAGTTAGACGGGTTGGCTGCTCCTCTTCCAGGCATCCTGGCCCTGCACAGACCCTGTGCAGATGGTGTGTGGGTGTCTATGCTGAGAAACAGGCATCAAATAAATGGAGAGATTTTTCCACTCTTCTGTGCCTGTGCTCTGAGCCCCAGGAATCCTGCAGGTTTTTGCTATCCAAAGTCCACATCAGAAAAAAAGCGCTTAAATCGGTTCTAGATCCACCAAAATAATCAGGTCAGCCTTGTTTGCAGATAGAGTTGGGCCATGGCATTCGGTTTTAAAGGAGCCCTCTTTCCAACAGGTTTGTGACCCGCTTCATCGACCTGGACGGCTTGTCGTGTATCCTGAACTTCCTCAAAAGTATGGACTATGAGACGGCAGAGTCTCGAATACATACCTCGCTCATTGGATGTATAAAAGCACTAATGAACAACTCCCTGGGCCGGGCTCATGTCCTGGCCCACTCGGAGAGCATTAATGTAATCGCTCAGAGTCTGAGCACGGAGAATATTAAGACAAAGGTGGCAGTGCTGGAAATCATGGGCGCTGTGTGCCTGGTTCCCGGGGGTCACAAGAAGGTACTGGAGGCCATGCTGCACTACCAGAAATACGCCAGCGAGCGGACTCGGTTTCAGGTAGGAGCTCTCCGCCCAGCCCTCACTCTGCTTCAGGGTGAACCACTCCTGGTGGGTGCAGACGATCCTCTACACGTATTGCTACGTGGCTGGTGGTTTGCGCAGCGCGTAGGGGCTGTGGACGTGTCTGGCGTTTCAGCCTGCTGATCTACACGGTGCATTTGGCAGACGCTGATCAACGACCTGGACAAGAGCACAGGGCGGTATCGGGACGAGGTGAACCTCAAGACGGCCATCATGTCCTTCATCAACGCCGTGCTGAGCCAAGGCGCCGGCGTGGTGAGCTGCGGGGCTCTGCGGAGCGGGCGCTGGCTTGATGCATGTCGTTGTTGTTCTTGTTGTTTTAATACGGTTTGAGAGGAGAAGCATCTTGCTGTGTTGACCCCACAACTGTCCTTTCCAGGAAAGCCTGGATTTCAGACTCCATCTGAGATACGAGTTTCTCATGCTGGGAATCCAGCCCGTCATTGATAAACTAAGAGAGCATGAAAATTCAACCCTAGACCGGTAAGTAGTGACCTACTGTCTCCTGGTTCCTGACTTTCATTACGTCCTTGCTTGCTGTTTTTTGCACATGGTGGGTCTAGACAGAAGATCTGGCCTTTCATTTTCCGTGGGGAAATCCCGTTGTGTAGGCAAAGAGGGAGGGAAGAAACCTGCCAAATCCCCACCAAGGGCAATAGGAGCAATCAACTTGCTTTGACAGCTGCCCCTAGTAGATATCCCAGGGGCACCTTCCTCATTGCCAAGGCCAGCCCGTTGACCCACCAACTGCAATTACTACACGTTGTGGCATGGCTGAACCAGGAAGGGTATCCATCACGTATATCCATCACAGGCCTGGAAGACTTGTCTCTTCCTCCTCCTCCTAGTACTATCCTTTCCCCAGACAGCTCCTTGGAGAGGCTGTAATTGTCTTGTCCTCCATGTTTCTGAGCTGCTTTCTCAAAACCGCTTGGGTGAAGATCATCTTGTGGAGCCCTTGGAGCTCCAAACCATAGATGATAGTTATGTTTCAAGTCTTGTTTTTCTCTAGGCTGTTGTGTGCTTGCTGACTGCTTTGGAAGCTGCTCCAGGTTGCCTGCTGCAGGTTATTAAATTGGTTTAAACAGTCTTTTTTTAAATTTTCTTTTTCCTCAGGCATTTAGATTTTTTTGAAATGCTTAGAAACGAAGATGAACTGGAATTTGCCAAAAGATTTGAACTGGTGAGTATGAACGTTACTGATGCAGACACTGGTATGAGATGTGAGGTTTCCTTTTAAAAGCACTCGTGTGTACAGGGAAAAAGTACGGTCGTTTGGATGACATTTGCCCATGGGAAGTCTGAGCTGGACTGAGCTCAGTTTGTTTCCTTGGGCTTTCGGCTCTGCTTTGGGGTGGCTGAACCTCACTGTGCCCTTTCCCAACAGGTCCACATAGACACCAAAAGTGCGACGCAGATGTTTGAGCTGACGAGGAAGAGGCTGACTCACACGGAAGCGTACCCCCACTTCATGTCTATCCTCCACCACTGCCTCCAGATGCCTTGTGAGTAGAGGAGCATCGCTCCGGTGGGGTGGGCAGGAGAAGCTGGTGGTCCCCAGAGGTTCAGGAGGCTCTCTCCTTCTTACCTCCTGTGTCGATTTTTGTCCCTGTGACGGGCTATTCAGTCTCTCATTCCCTCTCCCCATTTAGATAAAAGAAGTGGTAACACTGTCCAGTACTGGCTACTGCTCGACAGGATCGTGCAGCAGATCGTCATACAGAGTGACAAGGGGCAGGACCCCGATGCAACCCCGCTGGAGAACTTCAACATCAAAAACGTCGTCCGCATGTAAGCGCTCGTCCTGCTGCCGGCTGGGGGTAGCCGAGGAGCTCCCATGTTATCCCCTTGGGTTGCTTGTGTCCGTCCGATGGGTCATGTGTGTGAATTAAGCTCAGCCTCCGTGCGGTTCCCCTCGACTGTCGCTGTCACCGCTCCGTCTACATCACTTACCACTCTCATGGTGATGTCTCAGCTCCTGGGTTGGCTGTGACCCCAGAGCTGTCGAGTTCATCATAGCACGTGAAAAACTGCCGGTGGGAGAGGTGGGGAGGTGTTAGAAATGCCAGGTTGGGACCTGCATCCAGACAGACAGCCATGGGTCTCCCCTTATGGTCTCGGGTGGTGTTTGCTAATGGTGGTTGCTTGCTCATGGTACTAGGGGAGCTTCGTAACACTGCTTGTTTTTCTTCTTTTAGGTTAGTCAACGAAAATGAAGTTAAGCAGTGGAAAGAGCAAGCCGAAAAGATGCGCAAAGGTGAATGATAAAAGAGATATAAGGTGTTAGCTTTAAACTTAGCACGTAGAGTGCTAAGCTAAAGTGCTAATGTATTTACACACTTCAGCTGGATGGACTGTCTGGAGTCTTTGGTCACTGGCTGAGGTTATACCCTGCCATAGACTTACAGTGGAAATGGCAAAGAAGAGATTTTTTTTTTTTTTCTTGGGACCATTAGGGGGAAAGGAGATCTGTCTTTCCACAAAAATATGCTGTTATTAGATTTTAAAAAGTGAAGAACCTATGAAATAGAGGGATGGATTTTTGCAATTGCATCCATCCTCCTGTCTCGCGATCAGAAGACAAATGCTGTTTTGTAGGTAGTTTTGTATCTATCAGAATAGATGAGGAGGTCAGGGATGACGTATCTGGGCTTGGCAGGGAAGTTGTCTTCATCTAACAAAGCCTCTGAGCATGGATTTAAGTCCTGACGTCCCTCCTTTTTCCTACAACTTGTTTGACCTTAATCACTCTGGCCTTGATTCAGTGAAGCCCTGAGGTCAGGTAAGAGAGCCAGGATTAATAGGTAGCCCCAAAATACCAACAGGTCAGGACACCTGAGCTGTTGCCTCTCAGCACTGCAGCTCTTGAAGGTGAAATGATGTCTGTGGACATCCCAGGATGTTTCAGCAGCACTGCCAGTGGACACAGGACTTCTCCATCTGTGACCTGGGGACGCCTTTGCTGCATCCCTCACTGAGCATCCTGTCCCAAAGTCCGCAGTGCAGTGGAAAACTCTGGCCAGGGCATTAAATAGATGATGCATGTTCCCGTTTTTCAACTGTGCTCCTTTTCTCCAGGGCAGTTTTCCTGCACGTGGCTGCTTGCAGTAAGGGGGTGTTTGCAAAGCAGGAGTGATTTCATGGGCTGTTTCGTGGGGCTGTTGCAGAGCACAGTGAGCTTCAGCAGAAGCTGGAGAAGAAGGAGCGGGAGTGCGACGCCAAGGCGCAGGAGAAGGAGGAGATGATGCAGACACTGAACAAGATGAAAGAGAAGCTGGAGAAGGAGTCCACCGAGCACAAGCAGGTCAAGCAGCAGGTGGCCGACCTCATGGCACAGATCCACGAGATGAGCCGGGTGAGGGTCCCAGCCTGCTTCCCACTGATGGGCATTGATGGGTCCCAGCCCCAGTGTCACAGCGATCTGCAAGCGCCCAGGGCGGATTCTGGCGGCCAAGCTGCCGGGGGCTGAGACACTCGCCCGGAAGGACATCCAAGGGCATCCAAGCCGCTGGGGATGGGGAGATTTCACCTGTCCAGCTGCATCGTGCCTCTGTTGAGAATATTCAGCCTTGTAGTGCTTCCCTTGCTGGTTAAATTTGGCTTTTTTTCCCCGCTGAGCATCCTCAATGTATGTCCCATCCTGTCCTTTGAAGCTGCGTGGCAGCTCTGTCCTGGGGCAGCCAACGCTTTGGGCTCTGCTGTGGGTCACGGCGGTGGCCACCAAACAGTGCTCCAGCCTGGCGGGTGGAGACGGAAGAGCCCCCCCACACTGTGTGACCAGTCCCTCCTCTCCCTCTCTCCCAGAGAGCCGCCTGTGCCGCAGTCCCCGGAGGACCCCCCTTGCCCCCGGGCGCTCCCGGCGGCCCGTTGCCGTCCCCCGC
>VZSV01000086.1:375895-394420 GCA_013398735.1 Nothocercus julius
CTGGGCTTGGCGCTCAAGAAGAAGAGCATCCCGCAGCCCACGAACGCCCTCAAGTCCTTCAACTGGTCCAAGCTGCCCGAGGTGAGACACGTCCCTGGAGCCCAGGGCCAGCCCGGCGGCCCCTGCCACCCGGCGGGGCGAGGTGGCCCGTGCCCCCTGCCACGCGCGCGCTGTGTTTCAGAACAAGCTGGCCGGCACCGTGTGGACCGAGATCGACGACGCGAAGGTCTTCAAAATCCTCGACCTGGAGGACCTCGAGAGAACCTTCTCGGCCTACCAGAGGCAGCAGGTAGCGGCGGGCCCGGCGGCGCGGTTTGCCCGCACTCCCTCGAGCCGCATTTGCCCGGCGCGCACCGAGGGGCCGCACTCGCGTTTGCACCCTCTGCCTTCGCGCTGCCATGAGGCTTCGCGGCTGCACGTGCCCCCTGCCCACAGGGAGTGCGTGAAAGCAGCCCCCAGGGTCGGGCAGTATTTCTGGATTGCTCTTAAGAGCCACTGCTTGATGTCTCCGTATTGGGTGGAAAATTTATATCCCTCTCTGGCCAAGAAAAAAGGACTGAAGTTTTACCCACATCTGCCATGGGTGGATCTCTTCTTTTATTTTTGTAGTGAGCCCAGAGCAAAACGCAAGCTTTGAACACAAAACTAATCCCAGAGCAAAAGAATGACACAATGGGCAAAAGTTTCTGCCTTTTAATCTCATTTTTGAGCAATATGGCCTCAGTTTGGAAGGCATCAAAGCAAATGAGGAAAATGAGACATTTATTTTACCCTAGGCGGGATCGTTAGTGGGCAAAAGCCATGAGGTTTTCAGGAACGTGGGAGAAAAAGGAGAGATGCTGCAAAAGTTGTATTCACCTGCAGTGTCCCGGGATGAAGGGAGAGGATGGTAGCACAGGGAGGGAAGGGACCCATAAGCTCCTTAGACAACCTGAGACTTTAATCTCTTCCAGGGGCTAATCTAGGGGAAGATCAAGGTGGATTAGAGCAGGGCAGATATCAGGAGTAACCCAGCAGAAGTAGGTGCTGCCTCGGCGTATTTTGGGAATAGGTCACTGAGGTGCTGCCTCTTTCCTTTGGTGTCTTTGGATCTCGATTAATGCTTACTGGGGAGATTAGCAAGCACAGCAGGTGGAAATGGAGAGGAAGCAGAAAACAGAAAGCTGGGGTACTAGCTGGTTTGTCAATGTGAGGCAGCTCATGGCCTGGTTAACACTAGATTATTCCGAGGCAGAAATGGAAATTTAAAAATAATTCTTTTCCTGCAAACTGGCTCTGTGGTCACTGTCCCCCGCGTCCTGCTCAGCCGGACGGGTGTGCAACATTCAGCCTCCAACCCATCCAAAATCGCAAAACCAGCCTGCAAACCTCTGCCTAGCTAGTGTGTGGACCTGCAATTAGTTACGTATTTAATTTTACACATCTCTTTATGAATGCTTTTCCTAGGCCACAAGCTAGGTAGTAAATGCAGGCTATAAAATGAGCTGTGCAGCTGGGGACAGCGCAGGGGGCGTGGGGACAGCTCAGGGCCCGGACGTGCACGTGGTGGCAGAGGTGCAAGTGGAGGACACAGCCCCGGGAGGTCCGGGATCCAGCAGTGCTGAGTGCGGTGAAAGAGCTGTGGCCAAGTGGAAAAAAATCTGTGTGTTGTTGAACCCAGGGCTTAGCAGCGAGCTAGGAAAGAATTTATCTTCCAAAAAAGGATGTGAGAAGAAAAGGCTCCATCTCCTCTCTGTAATCCAGGGTGACCTGCACACGTGCCAGAGGGTACGTAACGTTTGTGGGACAGCGATAGCGAATTTGAAGAAGCTGCTTGCTCTTTCCCTGCCATCCTCCCCACTCGGTAGAGCTTGGATCACAGTTAGTGCCAGAAATGGGCAGAGCTGAGGTTTGTTTGAGGCAGAGGGTGAGTTTTTTCACATTGGGCCTTCTCTGTAGCCTCAGGGTGTTGTGAGCTCTCTGTTTCCTGAAGAGTACGGATTGCAGGAGGACAACAGCATCCTCCTCCTCTCCAGGGGGGTAGATCTAAGCATCTGGATGAAAGAAGGCCCTAATTAGGGTTAGTTAAACAAGCCATAGAGCACCTCCTGCTCGTGGAGCTGCTCTGTGCTGTCTCCAGAGGGAAGCTGGTCCAAAGAGGCTGCTCCGTGAGACCTTGGTCCCTAAAAAAAAACTAAAAAACTGTGCATTTTTCAACTGATCCCTCCAAAGCACAGCAACAGCAGCCCGTGTCTCTTCACTGGGGAACTGCAGTCTCCCCTTTCCTTGCAAAGACCCCAACTGGGTGAGATTCACGCCAGTGCCATCAAGACAGAGCTTTGCAGCTTTGGCTCCCAGGTCTCTCTAGCCATTTGTACAAGAGAAGCCCTTTCTCGGAAACCACACACATCCAGGAGGAAAAACCTAGCTCCTTTCCCTCCCCGGGGGAACTCAAGGCATTGCTTTTCCTGTGGCTGCAAAGACCCCGTCCCTGGGGAGAGGCAGGAGCAAAAAGCATGGCCAGGCTCGGGGTGTCCCTGTGGTACCTTGTCGTGCAGCTTGTCCTGTTCCTCTGCAGAGGAAAGCCCTGGCGCATCCACTGAGCGGGCAGGGACACACAGGAAAGGGTTGCTTAGTTGTCTTTTTGGCTGCTATTTCCTTGTTTCCTAGTCTTTCAGCACGACTTTTTATTTTCTCTGCTCTAGGAAAGCTCTTTTGTGGTTTTTTTTTTTTTTTTTTTTTTTTTTTTTTTTTTGCCTGTGCGGTTTCATGATACCGGCTTTGCTGCACGTGCTGTGAGTGCTGCAGGGCATCGGGGAGCCCCGCAGAGGAACGAGATGGGCAGCAGGACGAGGCGCGAGCCGGGGTCCAGGCAGTGTTTCTGCAGGCTGTCGAGCCCTGCAGAAGGGCTGTTTTCCTGGTAGGAGGAGAGGCCGAGGAGAAATGTGTTGCCATGGCAAATGGTAAAGTTTTTGCTGCAACAAGATTCGCTCCGGGACGAGAATCTCGTTATTTCCACTTGAAAGCCCTGTTTTTCCTGGCAGTTGCGCTGACATTTCATTCTCTCGGATTCACAAGAACTAGCAATTTTCTTCCCCGGCGTTTGCTCCTTGGGGCCAGCGGGCGCTGCCTCGCGCGCAAAGCCCTGGCAGAGCATGGCAGGAGATGCCCCGAACATCCTCGCATCCACATTTCCCTCCTTGGCCCAAGCACAGAGGCCCCTTGACACCATCCCTCCGCCGAGCAGCCTCCCAGCCTCTCCTCGCCTTCCCCATCCTGTGTCTCCTCCTTTGCATCCCTTAATCTCCATCCCCTCGCCATGCGTGTCCTCCTCTTTCTGGAGCTGGTAGCCCCCAAGTTATTCCTCTTGCTGCCGAGACCTGTCCTCGACTGTGCTTTGAGTCCGCTTTGGTTTTGCTGTGATCACTGAACCCCATGTGTTTTTTACTGCCTTTTTCTTCCATGCTTCTGCTATGGCTGTAGGACTTCTTTGTGAACAGTAACTCCAGACAGGTAAGTGCTCCCCTGCAGAAACCTCGTGCCGTGAGGAACGGGAAGGCTTTGGGCACTGTCCTTGTGGTTTCCCACCTGGCCGCTGTTTTCTTTTTAATAGAAGAGAAAAAAATAAAAAAAGTAGGAACTTGTCTTTGTTCTCTCTGAACTTGCAGAGCAGTGCCAGGGCTTCTAGGTCCTGCAATGTTTAGAGCATATCCGTAGCCTGCAGGACCTTGATATGCACCTTGCAGAAGGATTGAATAGCTGGGTGTTAATTTATTAACCTTACTAAAAGCAACCAATATGGTAAATTGAAACCGGGGCAGCCTGAACTCACGGGCTACGACTCTGCAGACCTACATTAGATCTGTTGTTAAGAAGATCTGGCCATTCGTTTGCCTCTGTAGTTTTGCCTCTTTCATTTGGAAGGAACGTATTTAAGCTACATATGAGACTTAGGTGCCTGTGTTGCAATGATTTGTGCTTTCACACCCCTTAGTATTTTTGGAAGCACTTCCCGAATGAACAGCAAATGCTGCAGGTTGTATTTGCAAGCGTGGTAGGTGTGAGTGGTTAATGTCCTGTTGAGGACTGGTGCCTGAAGGGTGACTGCAGATGTTCTGAGGGGTGGTGAAGAACAAGGGTGATCCTGAGTGTGTGCAGCAGCCCATAATGAAATATTTCAAGCAAGGGTTTAATGAAGTATCACAAATATGTATGCTAAGAAAGCCCTGCTTTATTTATTCAGCAGTGCCTATGTGTTTGCAGATTCTTAAATCTTCCCCTGTCTGAGAAAATATTTACATTTCTAACCCGTGGCTTCAAAGCCAGTTCTGGTTTATGAAGTAACTTACTGTATTTCAGTTACAGCCTATGGGTTTTGCTCATAACCCTTGGTGACACTGCTGATTAATGGGGGCTGCTGTGTACAGCAGTGGTATGTGCTGAGAGTACTAAATGTCTTCGCTTCTTCATGGCTTTTCTCCATGCTTTTTTTTTTTTTTTTTTTTTTTGTAGAAGGAAGATGCTATCGATGACACGTTGAGTTCCAGGCATAAAGTCAAGGAGCTTTCAGTAATAGACGGCCGGAGAGCTCAGAACTGCAATATTCTTCTCTCAAGGTATGGGTAACGTCTTTCTGCCCTTTGGGGACGGGTCCTGCCGCTCGTGCGGGCAGTGGCCCTTTCCCGTGGTGTCAGGCGCTGGTTGGGTTGGAGCTGGTGAGGAGCAGCGTGCCCTGAGCTCGAGTCCCCAGGGGGATTTTAGTGACAGGAGCCTTGGGAGCAGAGCCAGGGACACCTGAGCCCCGCTGTAGAGTTACACCTTCCACTGCAGCGTGGTTTGGGGCAGGGAAATGCCCTTACGGGGACACATGGCAATTTACGGCATCCCGGTGGAGCCTCGGAGGAGCTCCTTACCCACTGGATCCCCACAGGGGCTTGGAAAGGGTGGATTTCATCTTTTATCTCCTTCAGGCTGGATTTGAGTTACTTCTTGGCGACTGTTGAAGGACTCTCTGTTATGCTGCAGAAAACGCTGCGTGTTGGAAGTGTAGGAGTAGCCAACATAGGGCATCAGGCACCCCAGGATCAGCCCTGGGGTACCACAAACGACTCAGTCCAATCCCCAAATCCAGCTTCTGCCAGGGTGATAAAAGGTGCATATTTCACACAGTAAACCAAAGCAGTAGGGAGTGACTTTGGGGAAAGCAGAAGCCAGGTTGTGGGAGAATTGAACCGTCAGCATAGGCATTTGAGATAGGAAGCAGCAAAAAATGCTGCCTGCTTCTGGTGGCCCCCGAAAAAGCAAATCCAACAGCAGTAAAATACAGCTGCGCTTTGAAACCTTCCCTTTTGGTGCCTGGACGTGCACAAGCTTTTGTGCCATCACAAGCTGCCCTGGAGCAAGCGCGGGGACGTGGTGCTGCAGGAGAGGAGCAACGAGACCAGCAGGAGCTGCATGTGCGGAAGGTCGGGGTTGTGCCGTGACAATCTTGGGATGAGGTCCCTGGCTTGGCATCCTTCCACACGCCCCCACGGGCTGTTGTAGACTTCGGCTCAGCTTCTTCAGCAGCCCATGGGATCTTGGGCAAATCCTTTAAACCTTGCCCACCTCCACTGCTCATCTCCATGCAGAGGGGAGCAGCAAGTCCCTCTGTCCATTGTGGCAGTGGCCGTGGTCCAGCTGAGCTCCCCAGCAGCAGTTGCTCCAATCTCACTGTGCTCCAGGGAAAGGAGAGCAGATTTTCACACGTGAAAGGACCTGCAGGGTTGGCCCCTCGCTGAGCCCAGACGCCTGCAAGCAACGCAGCTCTGGCCTGGCTTGCAGCGTGGAAAGATTATGGCTAGCGAGATACTTTATCTCTCTCTGTAGATTTATTTTTTCACCCACTTCCCTCGCTTTGGGAGAAATTGCTGCACAGTGAGATCACTGCCTTGTCCTTCAGCTCAGAATGCAGCACAGGAATATTTTTAACACGCACTCTTTTTCTTTTAGGAGTGCTCCAAGTATGCCGATGTCAGTGCAGTGTAGAGTCTTGCTCAGTGCAACCACTGCCGTGTCCTTGTTCTTGCTCGGTGTGGGTATTTTTAGGGCAGGAAACCAGTGCCGCATTGTGCAAGGTGCAAAGACTTGAGCCTGTCTCTTCCCAAGTGCCGTGGAGGTGTAAGGCTTATTTGCTCTCTCCCTACAACGAGGCATTTTTGCAAATCAGTGCAGCTTTTCAAGAGGCCCACAGCCCTTCCCCGTCCGAATTTCCCCTTCACACTCAGAACGGCCCTGGCTGGGCTCTACAAAAGCCATGCAAAACTGCCCCGCGCTCCTCAGGCTGGCGAGCTGTCACTTTGCATCTCGGGGCCGCCGGGCTTAAATCCCTGTGACAGCAAACACCGTGACCCCGTTCCTCTCAGACGGCTCGCGTTCGGCAGCTGCTGCCAACAATGATAATTATTGTGGTTATAGATAAGCTTCTAGCTTTCACTGGCCCTTTTCCCATCACGTCGTCTGAGAAGCTGTTCGCTTCTGGCGCCCCGCGCTTGCTCTCTGCCGATACCGGGGCCCGCTCTTGTTCTTGGCACTCAGCTTGGGTGATTGCTGAGAAAAGGGTTTTTTTTTGCCTTTCTGTTTTTTAATTGACTTTGCTTTGAATGAGCAGGGCTTAGCAAAAGTCACCATGGTTGTGGTGGTGTTACATGTTCATTTGCTGCAAGGTTTTGGATGAGCGGTAACTGCCTGTGAGCCAGGTTCTTCCAGGAGCTTTTTTTCCCTCACAGGGATACCCAAAACATCCTCTTAAGAGCATCCCTGTACCTGGACACCAATATAGTGCCCCACTCTGCTGCTCGCTTGGGCAGGGACCAGTGCGGTGCTTCTGGGGGCTCAGCTCTGCAGCTTGACCAGGGCGACATCCAGTCTCGAGCACGAGATTTCAGCTGAACCACCCCTCTGCATCCCGTCCTATAGGGATCAGCTCCCAGGGAGGACCCTTCTCCCGGGATCTCGGAGGGTTTCCCCCCAGATCAGGCTGTGCCGCAGGGTGGGAAATGTGCAAACCAGCTGAGGCTCCACAGCAGCTGCAGAGGGAACAGCTGAGCCCTCTGCAACGGGGCCGCTACGGCCGTACCAGCAGGAGATCCCAGCCTCGACCCCCACTAGTCCCATCCCTAATTCCTGGCCTTCTAAGGAGGTTTGAATCCTAGGAATTCTGATCTTTTTTTTTCCTTAATTCCCCCTCCCCTTCAGCCAAACCGGCAAATTTTATTTCGGCAAACTCGTGCGCCGCTCCTCTTGCTCAGGAATACCCAAATCCTCATGCTGCAGCGCCGGTGCGGGTGGCCCTGCTCTGCTCAGGAGCTCGCCCGGGCGCAGCTCCACGCGGTGCTTATTCGCTCGGGCAAAGCTGAGATCGCCACTCGCCTGCCCCTCGAAGCCGCTTTGGCCTGGGGAAAGGGCGAGCGCAACCTCCGGGGCTTGCAGACAGGTATCCCAAGAGGATTAGTGCCAAGCACAAGGGAAAAACACCCAGGAAATGTTAATCCTGGTTTATTGCAGTGTTTGCAAGCATGGGGGATTTTCTTTTGAGATGCTGCACTAACCCCGGAGGAGCATCCTCCTCGCTAGCTGCTGCCCAAGCTGGGCTGCTGAATAAATAGCCACCAGGGAAAAGCAGGGCAGTTTTTTGCTGTGATATAGTGGTCGACGTTTAAAGAAATGTCAAATCTTGGGCTGCATTTTCAATTTATGTTACAGGAAGGGAAGGAGGAAAAAGGCAGAGGTTTCCAGCTTGCTGCACTTTGAAGCACATTGACAATTTCCTCCACCCCCTTAAAAAGCCCCCAAATTCTGGATTCGTTTCCTTGTTCCCAAAGGGAGGCTGCAGCCCAGCATGGATGCAGGACCCCAGTCTTGTTTCTCACATTTCTGTCTCGAAAACACAAGTTGTGCTGCTCTTTGGGGTTGCTCTTTGCGATTCTGCTGCAGAGCAGGAATTAAGGTGTCTCAGTCTCCTGGCTGCGTCCGTGCTTGGCCAAGCAAATGTTCCTGGATGCATTGAACCATCCGTGGGATTCTCGCCCTGGTCGCCTGCTTGTGTTGAAGCTTAATCCAAGAAGTGGGCAGCGGGTTCCTGGTGCCCCTGCATCGGTGGCCACATCCCCGCAGGTCCCCAGGGATGCTCCGGGCTGATGGAGGGATTTCAGAGCTCAACAGGAAGCCTGGGGCAATTGCGGCAAGCAACTCTCTGGGACCAGCGAGGCCAGTAGTGTGGGAAATTTCCCTTTCCCGTCCTGAAATGATAGTTGGGACTGGGCTTCATGGGCGAATGACTCCCTTCCCTCCCTCCACCTGCCAGGCTGAAGCTGTCGAATGAGGAGATCAAACGGGCGATCCTGACTATGGATGAGCAGGAGGACCTTCCAAAGGACATGCTGGAACAGGTGGGTGATGTCGGCACGCCACTCTTCCTTCTTTTCAGAGCACCTTTCAAATCCGGCCATGCCAGCCAGGAACATCCGATCAGCTCTTGCAAAATGCCATTTAAAGGCTCCTTTCCACCTTCAGTCACAAACCCTGGGGTCGTAAATCCCTGCAGCCTCTTTAGCGCTGGCGTTTGGGGTGAGCAATCCCAAAGCACACCCGGATGCCTGGTCAGAGAAGCAGTAAAGCAACCAGGTCTGGGAGTTCGAGGCTTTGCAGTTTGGCTGTGCCTGTTACGTGTTTTGGGGCTGCAATTTGCTGTTCTTGCTTGGTAGGGAGGTTATTTTTTAATTGCCTTTTTTTTTTTGCAAAGCTCGTTCAGTGTCTGTGCAGCCTTCAGGAGGGCAGTCTGTTTTTTGAGCCCCTTGAATCCTTTGAGAAGTGTTTTATCTGCCTGTTTACTTGCCTGTCTCCATAAATTCAAGGCAGGGTATTTCAGCCTCTTTCAGCAGAAAAGTGGAAGGTTGCACAAAACTTCCATCTGCAAATATGTAGAGTTGCAGCAAATGAGAGGCCCTCTCATCTCCTTAAAGAGGGTTGATGTTGAAACCTCCTTGGAGTGGATGTAGAACATGTGTTGTAAAACTAGAGTGATGGCAGGGCAGAAACCAGACACACGAATGTGATGGGGTAACAGGAGGAAGGAGGATGGAACAGATATAACATACTTGTCATTTTCTGTACATATTGAGACAGTAGTGGATCCAGGGGGCTAGGTCACTCATTTGCTCATGAGGAACCATGCATGGATCTCATGCCTACAAACCTACTTTCCCTTGTTTAGCTCCTGAAATTTGTTCCTGAAAAGGGTGACATTGACCTCCTGGAAGAGCACAAGCACGAGCTGGACCGCATGGCCAAGGCAGACCGGTTCCTCTTTGAAATGAGCAGGTAGGCTGGCTGATCGTGAGGCTGCTGCTGCATGAAGCCTGGGCTGCAGACGTGCCATCCTTCGTGCTTTGCACGTCGTGCACCCCCTCGCGCAGAGCTGAGCTCAACCGAGGAGCAGCATCTCCACTCCGGGAGCAGCAGCGGTTCCCAGGGCTCTCCCAGCCTGCCTACCCTCTGCTTTTGGGAAGAAAGCTCATTCTGGCCCAAGTTCTCTGCAAAAAAACTGCATCGCCTGTGTGGTGGTACAGGCAGAAAGTGCTCTTTGGATGTTAGCGGTTCCCGAGTAATGTTTCTTTTTCCCCGACACTTACGTATCTTAAAGAACACTCGAGGCTGATGGATGCAATTTTTGCCATGTCGTGTAGCCCTTCACACCACTGAGACCAACTCCTCACCTCCAGCAATGCCCTGTCCCTAAGGCTCCTGAGAATATACAAGAAGGAAAGGAAATGTCATTTCTTCCTGATCCTGGTAGCAGTCATTTAAGGCTTAGGGGTTTGAGGGGGTGGATAGCCTTATCTTTTGCATGCACATCCTCCAGAGGTGCTGGCTTAAAATCTTGAAGCTCCTTATTTAAATCCAGCTGAATATTGAGCTCTCTGATATTTTTGCTGAGAGGAATTTCTTCCCCGAACTTTGAGCAAGTTACTTGGTTGCAAAGTCAGTGAGTTTCATAATCCTCAATCATTCCAGGAGGTCAAAAATAGAAATGCTCCTGTTCTCTCTGAGAAACTCTCTGCTCAGGAGTGGCATTCAATAACGTGCACGATGTCGTTGCTGAATGTCAAAGGCAGGTAGGATGGAGCTGTGAAGTTCAGACCTGAGCCCTCAGGGCTGGAAGGCATCCAGAATTAGCTTTCCTATTTCAGGTCACCTTTTCTTCTTCACAGTCTCTTGCCCAAATGTTGCCCTCATGCCTTCATCTTTTGGAAGGCACAACATGCTGATGCAAGTATTTCCTCTGATTTCAGGCCCAGCTTTTTAATTTCCCTGTGGCCTGTAACTGAGTGTGATGTATTTGCCATCTCTGATTAATGCAGAATGAGTGTAGCCCATGGCCTTGTTGTCTCTGAGCATGTCTCCTGTAGGTCCTGGTTCCAATGACTCAAATCACACTTAACATTTGCTCATAACTGAGATGTTGCTTAGCCTAAATATGACCAACATGAGCAGTCGCTAACTTGCCCAGAAAGGGCTTGGAAAAGGGTTTGTTGCTGGCCCTTTCCCTTAGGTGGGGACAGGTGATCATTTTGAGCATCTGTAGGTCCAGTTTCGTCTGTGCTGGGAGCCGTTGTGTCTGCATCCACCCACAGCCCATGGCAAAACCAGTGAGAGCCCAGGTCGGAGCAGCATCTCTGCTCAGGAGTGGTCTTAAATGGATTGTTTGTTGACTGCAGTAGGGTATAAATATGCACTTTTTGACCTCCTGAATTAAGGATAGACCTAACTATGTACATAAGAGCCCACCAGGAAGAGCCGCTAAAAGACTGCGTTTTAAGTTGGCCTTTTTTTCCCTCACCCCAGCGTAGTTTCAGAGAGAAAAGTGGTCATTATTTGTGATTCAGCATGGCTCAGGTCTGCTTTGTCAGGACAGCTTTGAACTTCCCTCTGCCCAGAGGCAAGCCGTGTGCAACCTGCTGCTCTCTTTGTCCTGGCAGGATAAACCATTATCAGCAACGGCTGCAGTCCCTCTACTTCAAGAAGAAGTTTGCAGAGAGAGTTGCAGAAGTCAAACCCAAGGTTGAAGGCAAGTGACCGGCTCTCCTGCTGGTTTTCTTCTCTTGCTCAGGGGCTCTGTGCCAGCACATGTGGGTGACGAGGGGGTTGCAATGGGAGCGATGTGCCCTGGGGACAGGGGCCCGGGGTGTGCAGGGGTAACAGCCATGTGTGTGTCCTCGCAGCGATCCGCGCCGGCTCCAAGGCCGTGCTCCAGAGCAGCAGCCTGCAGCAGCTGCTGGAAGTGGTCCTGGCCTTCGGCAACTACATGAACAAGGGCCAGAGGGGAAACGCCTTCGGCTTCAAAATCTCCAGCCTGAACAAGATTGCGGACACCAAATCCAGCATTGACAAGTGAGCCCTCCCTGGCCCTCATCCTCGGCAGGTTTTGCTGGTGGGAAGGATGACGAGTCCCTGGCTTTGGGATGTGGGTCTGTCAGAGCCTTTCCCCTCCCTCCTCCTGGCCCTTCTGCAGCAAGCGGACATTTGGGGGCAGGACAGGTTTAAAAGGAACCAGAGCTGAACATGAACATGGGGACTGTTGGGGGCTTTCCTTTCTGGGTCTGCAAGGAGTGCCCCTCGAGACTTGCACCTCCTCAGAGGCTGTCTCAGGTTGGGCGGGTGGGATTGAACCGGGGCTGCCGCTGCGCTGGGGAGCCGGTACCACTGCAGTCCTGACCTCAGCTCGCTTCTCTCCTAGGAACATTACTCTTTTGCACTATCTCATCACTATTGTGGAAAAGAAATACCCCAAAGTCCTCCGCCTTCACCAAGAGCTGCGAGACATCCCGCAAGCGGCCAAAGTCAAGTGAGTAGGGTCTTGCACAGCAGCATTCAAGCACTCGCAGGCATGCCGGGTCCTTGTCTTGCTTCACTCGTCTTTTCCTGCGTTTTGCTCCCGTGCTCCCATCAGGAGGGTGCGGGATGCTGGGCCGGATTGGGTGCTGCTGGCCACGCTGGCCAGAAACCAGGCATGGAGGCAGGAGACAAAAGCTGGTGATGCAGCAAGCATCATCTGGGGGCTGTAAATCCCAGCCCTTGCAGGAAAGGGTTGCAAGGCTCCGTCTGCGAGGGAGGAGAGCAGCCCGGAGCAGCCATTTCCTGCCGCTATCTCACCGCAAAAGCATTTAATTAATTCCTAATGAAACGTTAAGTAATCCGTTGGGAAGCGGTTGTGGTGCAGTTGCATACACAGGTCAGCTGTGAGTGCGATGGGGAGGTTCTGTCTTGCTGCACACACAGTTTTGCCGGAGCCCGTGGGACACCGGGATGTCCTGCCTGACACTGGCTTAGCCACCAACCTGAACCACTTGCTTTCCCCTTCAAAAACCTCCTCGGTTTCTTATTAAATCCCGCCTGTTTTGCTCTAACCTATTCAAGCAGGCTGGTGCACCCCCTTTGCAGGCTGAAGCCCTGGTTCAGCAAAGCCCTTAAGCACGTGCTGAGCTTTAAGCGCATGAGGAATCCGCTGTTGCTCTGCAAAGCCCTCAAGTATGCGCTTAAGTCCCCCTGAAATCAATGAGGCTCTCTTTGGGTTTGGAAGTTCGGTGTGTCCTTAGGTGCTTTGGTGCTTTGAGGGTCTGAGCATGTGACAGCCAGTCAAGGATTACCCACCTCTGAAAGCAGCAGGCGTGCGATGCAACCACGGACGTGAAAAGCGCCTTAAACTGCAGCTTTTTAGACACGGGATAACAAATATGCGTGGAATTTATGGCAGCTTTTGGGTCTCTTGAGTTTCAAAGTGCTTTTGTACCAAAGGGTAGATTCCCTTTTCAAGACGTGTAATATGCAAAGCATTTTGAGTGGTATACGTTATGTTGTTTAACACACAGAATGATTGGCAGCTGGTGTTAGGATCACGGGAATTACACAAAATCTGTGGACAAAGCTTCACTTGCAAGGAGGACCATGTGGCTACGGCGTCCTTAGGCATCAGTGGCGGAAACTGCCCCGTGTGGGCCCTCTACATTGGGCACCGTGTCTAGTGCCTGGCCTTGGCTCAGTCTAGAGTGAGACCAGGAAGTTTCTAAGTCGCTGGAAAACCTTAAATTCCCCCAGCCCTGCAGCTGTTCAGCAAGGTTGCTCCTTGAGTCGGTCCCACCGCTGGTAATGAGCTGCAGCTCTGCACAGCGCAGGAGCAGAGGGCTCCCTGCGCTTCCTTTTCCCAGGCTACACTTGCCAGGAGCTCTTGCTCCATGACCCGACGTCGCCGTTTCCAGAGACCCCAACCCTAGGGAGATACTCCTGGAAGCACGTCAAGCCCGGTGTCATCAAGTCGTTGTCAGAAAGCTCCTGTCACTTGTGGTGACAGAAACCCAAAAGCTCTTTAGCTGAGCTGGCTGTGGACTGAGGCTCCACACAGAGAAAGTCAGTGTTTTGTTTTTTATCCCAGTCCCTTAGATTAATTTGATTCAAGGAAAATGCTTTGCTTTAAAACAAGCAGCTGTAACCACTACCCAAGAGGCTGTTCTCCTTCCTAGCTCGAGATCATCAGCACAACTGGCAGCTTGAGAGACACTAATCTGCAGATGGGAAGCAATGTGTGAAGCACTTGGGTCTTTTTAATGGAAGAACATGGTCAAATCGATTAGAGTGCTGTAAAATTTGCTAGGAAAGGCTGAAAATTAATATCCTGCCATTTCTAACAGCATGACGGAACTGGAGAAAGAAATAAACACTCTGCGGAGCGGGCTGCGAGCCGTGGAGACCGTGAGTATTATTTACTGCCTTCCTCATCCATCGTCCCTCCTCAGCGAGGCAGGACAGGGAGCTCCCAGCAAAGCAGCTTTTCTCACATTTCCTGGAGCTCTCCTTGTCTTGCCTTCCTGCCATGCACGTGTGCCTGTCCTCTTAGGGCCGTTTTGGCATGGAAGCTGCTGTGTGCATGAGTTATGTGTGATTCCCCCGGGGAGGCTGAGTGAGCCCGCTGATGGTTGCTCTGGAGCAGGAGCTTTGAAGTGCAGCAGGTCTACGTTTGACTCTAAACGTGCACCCTGCCAGGTGCTCGGGCTGGGGGGCACCGCTCGGGCTTGGCTGGCGCGCTGCAGAAATGGTGAAGATCTCCTGAAGGCCTCCCTGTCTTGCCGAGCAGTGCCTGCTTCCTTGATCACTCCTTCAGGATTTGGCCTCAAAAGCGTAGTGTAGCCATGGTGCTCTGAAACGGGGTAATCTGTGTCCCGTGTGTCAGGGGGAGCCGCGGTGGGGGGCAGCCGGTGCCGGTGGCACTGCCATGGCTGGAGGCTGCAGGAAGGATGTTACAGAAATCACGGGGAGAGAGGAGCAGTCCTTGGGTTCACCGTGCCAATGGGTGTGACTGGGCAATAGTGCCCTACAACCAAAAAATATTATTTTGCAACTAAAGAGCTTCTAGGCTTTTTCCTGGCCATGAGATCAACCAGAATCTCATCAGGTGCGCTTTTTTTCTTTTCTTTTCTTTTTTTTCTCCCTGAAGGAGCTGGACTTCCAGAAGTCCCAGGTTCAGCAGGCAGGAGACAAGTTTGTGTCTGTCGTCAGCCAGTTCATCACATTAGCCAGCTTCAGCTTCTCAGATGTGGAAGATCTTCTGATGGAAGCAAAAGAGCTGGTAAGGTCGCTGGTGTCAGCGAGATCCTGGTTGCATTTCAGCCTTTCCTCCAAGGCTGGATAGGAGGAGGGTGATAGGAGAGGAACCGTCCTGCCATTCACAGAGCTTGTGTTGTGTGTTAACATCTCAGGTGTCTCTCCCCCGCGGGATAATGCAGCATCTCAAATGTCTCTCCCCCATGAGATCACATGTGTGTGAGCCATGGGGAGCATCCTGTGGGGACCCTGGCAAGAGAAAGGCTCTGGAATGCTCTTCTGGACACGTGGGGGGGGGAGTGGTGCCTCCCTGTGTGCACCGATGGCCTTTTGGAATCACCGACGAGGCCAACAGAGTTTTTCTGGGATACAAGGTGTGCTGTAAGGAACGGCAAGGCAGGGGCTCCCCTTGGAAGAGTTGTTAGTCGGAGGTGAAGACAGTAGCTCATTTGTGAGGATCTGAGTTTCGGTAAAGGGCTTTCACTCAGAAGTAGAGGCTGACTTCACTCCTCGTTTTTTAAACGTGCCCGGATTCCACTCATTTCATCATTATTTCGTAGGAAAACAGAAGCATTGTTATTTTGTAAACTGTATTTTGTGACGAAAACATTTTCAACCTTTCCCCACACCAGAAGTACGGCAGAGAAGCCAATACCTTAATGAAAATCAACAAGAATTACCCTGATTGATTATGGTTGATACTGTGTCACTTATCAAGTTCCTCTCTGCATCTCCTAATGCTAAACTGCTTAAAGCAATAAAAGAAAAAAGTTGCCTAAATGTCTTATAAAAGGCTTAAAACACCTCCAAAAATAAAGCTAAATCATACAGGCAGGCTTTAAAAATGTTCTTCTCATTCATCAGAGCAAAATCAAAGCAACTAATAAATTTCTGCTTTGATTTTATTTTCCTTTTTTTTTTTTTTTTAAGCTTCCATATCTCAAGAAAGGCTCTCTCAACTTTAGCAAACTTTCTATTCACAAATAGTCTCCTTCAAGCTGTAAATGAGAACAAAGGATTTCGGCCCAAAGGACAACTCGGGGGCTCCTCGGGGACACTGCTGCCTTGGCAGATAGTGGATGTCCTGTCCTGACCTTTGCTACAGCTTTATTCAAATCATTTACGTTAATAGTTTGCAAACAGCATGGAGGCCGGAAAGCTTCCCACTTTCCTGCCCATTTTCTGCGCCCAGGCAGAAATGCCTTTTAAAAGTTCCACCAACACATTTGGTTTCAATATCAGAGCATGTGGCAATGATAAGTAATGCCCCCAAAATACTTCAAAGAGAAGTTAAAAGTGCGGGTTTCCCTTCCCCTGCCGTGTTTACTATTAGTTTTATGTCTTCAGTCTTCGGTCCCACAATATTTTGCTTCCTTGTTTTTACGGCTGGTTAGTTAATAAAATTGAGTTAGGGACCATGGGACACTAAGCAGAACCAGAGGTGCGAAGCTTCGCATGTGACTTTAAACAAGGATGTTTTAAAAGGGGGGGTCCTGGGTGCTCCCCAGGTGGGCTGTGATGGAGTAGCTGGCTAATGTGCGGACGGTGAGATGGGAGATGATGTATTCCAAGTTTAAGTCAAGGCTTGATTAATCCTATCCCTATTTTTAATGATGTTCCTTATCCCTTGGAGCATTTCTCTCCAATTTGTGAGGTCAGACACTTCCTAGGAAGGATTTTACCGGCCCAGTGGATGCTTTTCCTTAGACTAACAGGCTCCTTCCTCCTCTCTCCCAGTTTTCTAAGGCCGTGAAGCACTTTGGAGAAGACACGGACAAAATGCAGCCGGACGAGTTTTTTGGCATCTTCGACCAGTTCCTTCAAGCTGTGACCGAGGCCAAGCAGGAGAACGAAAACATGAGGAGGAGGAAGGAGGAGGAGGAGCGCCGCGCACGCATGGAGGCCCAGGTGAGAGGGAGCGGGGCGCTGGTGAGGCTGGCCTGGCCACGGACCCACCACCTTTCCCTCTTGGGTTGTTTAATTAACTCCCTAATGACGTGGGAGGTGGTGTGAACTTGCGTCTCGAGTGCTGGGCTGGGCTGAAGAAGAGCGGGGCTCCTTCTCCGGCTCTTCGTCAGGCTTCCAGTTTTCCCTTGGTACATCCCTGGATTTCCTCGGGAGAACTTTGGCGCCTAGGCCAGAGCCTCACAGCCAGCTGTGAGCAAAGAAACCCATTTTTGCTTCTTTTTAAGTGTTTTTTTTTGGGGGGGGAAAGCAGCTCGGGAAGGGGAGGGGGGCCCCAAAAGGCTTTAAAACGCGGTAGGGGGTCAAGGCTGAGCTCTCTCTCCCCATCCCCGTCCCCGCGCAGCTCAAGGAGCAGCGGGAGCGGGAGCGCAAGGCGCGCAAGGCCAAGGAGAGCGGCGAGGAGGGCGGCGAGTTCGACGACCTCGTCTCGGCCCTGCGCTCGGGCGAAGTCTTCGACAAGGACCTGTCCAAGCTGAAGCGCAACCGCAAGCGCATCGCCAACCAGCTGGCCGACGGCAGCCGCGAGAGGCCCGTCACCAAGCTCAACTTCTGAGGGACCCTCGCCGGGGGCACCGTGCGCACACGCACGCCAAAAAAAGAAAGAAAAACACACACACAAAAAAAAAAGAAAAAAATTGGAAAAAAAAAAAAAAAAAACAATTAGCAGTCTTTTCCAAGTGGCTAGATTTTTTTTTTAATTATTATTATTATTATACTGCCTTGTGATTGGACCTGAAACAGTGGCACGCTCTATCTCCGCGGGGGTGAGTGTGTGTGTACATACGTATTGTATATAGAGAGCCGGGGTGGCCGCGTGGCTGGGGACAGGCGTCGGTGGGGGTGTGCGTGGGCTGTGTACGTGTGGGTGTTGCGTGGGGGTGTGTGTGGGGGTGTGCGCACAGCCGGAGGGGCCGGCGAGTCGCTGCGATGCACAAGCACAACGCCGGCGCTGGGGGCCGGAGCCGTGCCCGGGGGCCCCGTCCTCTCCCGGCACAAAAACAAAAAAAAAATAAGAAAAAATAAGAAAAGTGGAGTGAACACAATCTGTTTTTTGTTTTTTTTTCTTGTTGTTATTCCAAAAACTTGAACGTCTGTGCTTTTGTGCTGATTCCTGCGTTCTGGTCCGTAAACTCTCTCGATGATTCTCTCCAAGCTGTTTCGGGGGGGAGGAAATGTTCCTTTTCCTCCTACCTCCACCCGTGCTCCTGCTACAGGAAAGGGACCCCCAGAAGGTGCTGGTGGCCCTGGCAGCGCATCTCGATCCCTCCGTTTGCTGTTCCCTGGGACAAACTGCATCCTCCCGAGGCCGGCCAGGACACGGAGTCGCTCCAGGTACCGGGGGCTGCGGCCAAACCCAGCGAGGGCAGTGGACGACCCACTCGCTTCCCAGGGCGCCGCACCGCACCCATCTTTATTTCTTTATTGTTATTTTATACATATATATGCGTTTTTAAACGGACACACAGGAGCAGCATCGCCAAGAAACTTCCGTCTCTTAGCAGCGTCCTTTTTTTTTTCTTTCTTTTCTTTCTTTTTTTTCTTTTTTTTCTTTTTTTTCTTTATAAGCAGAACTACCTGTAAAATGTTAGTCCAAAAAGAAGAAAAATAATAATAATAATTAATAATAATAATGATAATAATGATTCAGAGCTCTCAGGGAGTAATAATTTAAAGGTTTAGAAAATTAAGAATTGGAGAAGAAAAAGTGAAACGCCATTAACATATTAACATTTCTATTCTTAAATTATGCTGAATATATAGAGGACTGTTACTTTTTTTGCTTTTATTTATTTGTGGTGTGTTTTTTTTAAGAAAACAAAACCTTTTTATACCATCATTACTTTTGTGACCCTTTTTTTTTTTTTTCTTTTGGGTTTGTTTGTTCTGTTTCCTGTGGAGAGATGAGTTTGTCCCTGTTGCACTAGGTATTAACACTATTTGAAATAA
>VZSV01000086.1:412224-465727 GCA_013398735.1 Nothocercus julius
TATGATTCTGTGATATATGGGACAGACTCAAACAGCAGGGGCTTCGCGTGCTGTGTCTATATGCTAGCAGTAGCTTCTCTTGAACACCAGGTACTTGGTGACAGGCTGAATGCTAACAGGATACTCTGTTTTTTTTGCAAGTCTTTCAAGGATCTTCTTGTCAGGAAGAAAAGACTTGTTGTGCTCTTCAGCCACTGGTTACTTCATGCCTATGGAATCATTTCCATTTCCAAACTGGATAAGCTTGAGCAGAACCTCCCTTTACTGGCCTTGGTACCTATTCCTACCCTCTTCTACTTGCTGACTGCCAAGTACACCGAGCCATCCCGCATCCTCGCGGAAAGTGGAAATGGACATTGAAGAGCCTGTGCCAACAACGCTGTCCTAATAGTCTGGATGAAGCAAGTTTAGCCCTTGTCAGGCATTTGACAACTTCTGTTTTAAAAGAAGTTGTTTGTGTACAAGACCTCAAGGTGAAACACCTCTGAGTTTGTGGAATATTAAAAAGCTGCACTTTTTATTCTTGATAAATAGATTATCTAGATCAAAGGGAATGTCTTTGTATCTGTTCATCACTGTGAATCTATATAAAAGCTTGTGACATTCTAGTACACTTTTTTTTTTTTTTGGCTTGTAGATGTTTATTTCCTAATACAGTATTTTAGATGTTGTTTGAATAAAACAGTAACAGAACTTGGTTCTAAAGTTTTTCTCTTCCCCTGAAACTTCTGCCAGCAAACCCCTTGTTGCAGCTAAGCCTGAGAAGTATCAGATAAGTAAATATGGATACAGCTCCATCTGCCCCTTCCAGCATAGGCACCGTGGCTACCTCTTGCTGTGGGAGAGCTTTGTGCCTGTTTGGTCGGTGTGTTAGTGGTGCCAAAGTGCACAACTTTTGCTGTTTGCTTTTTTATTTTTTCCAACTGGACCAGTGTGATGTGTGGCCACAGCAGTAGCCACACTACAGGAGCAGCTGGGGTGAGGTAGGGGTGGAATTTAGCAGCTAGGAAAGGAGAGGAATAAGCACTGCTGAGGCACAAATCCTAATCACACAACTTTGTGATATCATTATTTGGATGCTATAAGCAGACAGAATGACTGTAGTAGGAGATCTAGACAATGTGGGCTGCCTTGAGGATAAACTAAACCCAATGTAGACAAAAAAATAGCCCAGATTAATTTTTTTTTTTTAATTTTGTTAAATGGAATATTTGTTTTCTTTGTTCTCTGCAATGCCTGTTAACAGACAGGTGCACTGCCTCTAAAAATAGTGCAAAACCAAAATAAATCTTGCATGCAGAAACAAGGTTTTACTTCAGGATTAAGGAAGTGATCTCCCTAAGGAAATCAAGCAAATTCTGCCCATACTGTTCCTACAAAATGTAATTTGCAGCTACTTGAATCTAGAGGGCAGTTCTAAAACTACACTTTTAACTTTGCCTGTTAAAGTACTAATTTTCCATACTGCCACTTCCACAGATATATGTCTCTTTAAAACATTCTAAGCAGAGTTTTGTGCCTATGTTTGCTCAGCATGGCCACCTTAGTACGTGTGCAGTGGGTGAGCGAGCAGCCCATGGAGCAGCATGCAGAAGAAAGCCACTCACAAGCATGCACTGATGCTACTCGTCAACGTTTATGTGTATTCCTTAGGGACAACACGGACCAGGTTCAAAAGTTAGATTGGGGGTTGTTTTCAAAAAGAAAAGCAACAGCAGATCCCAGGTAAAAATGAGCTTTAGTGAAGAGTACAGGTTTTGGTAAGGGTACAGAGATGTAGAATCATAGTAATTTTAAATGTCCAGGGATCAGGGAGTCCATTACAAGTAGAGGCTGCGGGAACTCAGAGACTGTACTGACCATGCATGGCAGAACCAAACATTTACTTTTCCTTCTGGGCACTAATATTTGAACCTTCAGCTGAATCTGGAATATAAAATGCAAATTAAACTCACTTCATGATCTGTTCTCGCTAACAAAAAAAATATGGGAGGAAAAATTGGTTAAAAAAAAAAAAAAAGCAAAACTCGGTAACAGCCATAGAGGCAGAGCCATATAGGCAGATGTAGTTATATAATCACAGAAATGTTGCCCAGACTCAAGTATTTCAATGCAGCCTGAGTGCCCCAGCACTTCAGCTCTGCAATGTGATTAAACACAGATTCTGTAAGAGATTCTGTGTCCGTAGCAGCACAGACACCAAAGCTGTGACTCGTTCTGGATAAAGACTCTCTGCCCTAACGGTGAACGCCAAAGTCTGCAGGATTTGAATTCAAAAGAAGACTTGAAGCAAGTGATTTTTGCTTGTATGAGCAGCATGAGCATACAGCGCCCTGTGTCTTAATCACCCCCCCCAAGACAGCAGTATAAAATATTCTTGATTTAAATGGAAATGGCAGTACAAATTGCTCATGTGTAAAATTCTAGACACCATAAACATTAATTAACCATTAGTCCTGCAGTGATATCCATGCAGCAACGAACCGCAGGAGAGAGAGAGGTGGTTAGCTTTATTTATCCTTTGTGCAAAAGCTGAAGTAAATTCTGCAAAGATCAGTGACCCTTAAGTATTTTCTATAGCCCCCCTCCCCCTCAATGTCATTATCACAAATCTCAAGGAAGTGGAAACTAAACATAATAATAAGGCATTGTGTTATAAGGCATGCCTAATTCTGCTAATAACTACATCAGCTTTTCCACTGTGACTGTATCTAGGTCTGCAAGTAGCATGATTTTGTATATATTTGTATGCATATAATATATTCAGTGGAAGTCCAATGGGGTTAAAAAAGCGCAGAAAAGGAAAAGAATAAATTTGCTGTATCTTACAGTGAACCACTCTGGATGCTTTTTCAGCTAGAGAATCAAGTCCTTCCAATTTATTTTGTAGCCTCCTATTAATATCACCGAGTTTTTCCTCTCGTTGTTGAATTTTTGTTATTAGAGCTGTCACTGCTTTTAGTATTTCCCGCTCATTCTCCAAAAATTCCTGTTATGAGACAAAGTAGAATTTCTTTTTTCTTAAAAATAAAGAACTCATAAATTATAAGACACTTGTTTTTTTTATCTTGTTTTTCCATAGCTTCCCTGGCCACCAAACCTGTAGCTCTGCTGGAAGCTTTTCACTAACTACCCAATACTGCCATAGAGCAGCTGGAAAACATAAGCTTTATACTTTTCCCCTGCATGACTTTTTAAAAAAATGTAGTAATATATTTGCAATATCGAATTTTTATTGTTGGCATAGTAAGCAAAGAGTTTATGCAAAGCAGTAGCATAAAAAACCGACCTTTTGCATAGAGCTGTCCTCCGACCATCCCTTCAGAAGAAGATCTACAACAGAATAAAAAATTAAAACATGGTAGGTAGCTCTGCAAAGAAGACATAAGATCTCAAAGATATTCTTTAAAAAATATCACTTTTTGTTTTGAAATATTTCTTAAGATAATTACCATGAAACACTGCTAGGTCATTCAGGATTTTGGCTGTTGCTGACTTGTGATTTTCTGCTTCCAAATTCAGTGTAAAAATATCTTCTTTTATCTGTGCATTGCACTGCGAAACAATAATTACAGACAAGAACTTGTCACAGTTTTTAATGATTCTAGATAGTTTCCCAGTTTCTAGAGAGACCAGAAAAAGCTTTTTAACTTATTTATTTATTTTTAAACTTACAAATCTGCAAGGTTAATGGACTTGCTCAGGACTCACTCTCTTTTGATAACAGCATCCTTTTGATCTTGTTGAACAAATTTTGACAGTTGCCAAAATAAACACACAGTAGCTATGGCTATACCCGCAAATAAAATGGGTCAGGGCACAGAGAGCAAGTGAAACAGTGCAGGTCATGCCTGTGCAGTGAAACTCTTCCCCACTCTCTTCCCCTTGGGAGGATGGACTCATCCACCACGGGGAAACTGAACGAGTTCTTGGCTCGTCTTGTCCCCTAGACAGGTTGGGCTGAAACGTGCTAGGTGGCCCAGGTCAGACACAAGAAAACAGCATTTCCTAGTGCAATTTGGGCATCAAAATAAAAAAGAAATCCAACCTAGAGCCTCTCAGGTCTGTTAGTGAACTGCACATAAAGGAAGAAATATTTGTGCCGTGAATAAGGGTTTCCTTTCTGATGGAAGCCTTTGTTTCCATGAGGATATAATCGGATAAAGCGACCGAGCAGCTAGTGCCCAGCACCCTCAACACCAGCCTACGTAGGGTTTGGCTGTGAACAGCAGCCTGGCACCGATCAGCAGGGACTCTGCTTTTCTGGGCACTGGCATGAGAGCCCAGGGCCCCAAACTCCTACAGGATATTTCCAAAGGCAGCTTTGGAAATGTTGGCAGCTTAAATTCCATTCTCAAAAGTGAAGGAGGCACTTTGGTATCTAAACTTAGTCATTTCCAGTGAAGATTTAGCACCTGAGTGCTTAGACCATGTCTGTAAAAATGGGAACAGGATGCAAAATCAAATGCTTCGGCAGGAGGGAAGTGCCCCAACTGTCTTGTTTGAGACCCAAGGTGGCTCCATCAGGGAAAAGGCAGAGGTTTCTCCACTCACCAGAAGCCAACAGGAAAATAAATGCCCATCTAACCAAAGTGCCTTTTCTTCCCTGCTGTTTTGCTGAGCGGTCTGACCAGAGGGGCTATTTTGTTGAGTGGCTGCTGAAAAGGCTCTTTTTCCTGATTAACCCTCTCTGATTTACAGTAATAAAAATAGCATGTAATCACATAGTAATTTAGGTTGGAAAGGACACCATGAGGTCATCCCACTGCTCAAAACAGAACCAACTTTGACGTAAGATTGGGTTGCTCAGGTCCTTATCTGGTTGAGGTCCCTCTTACAGCCTGTTCATGTTTATTCGCACACTGTTTTGAGGGCAGGATCTCACCGTCGACTTCACCTGGGAAGCTACACCATCACTTAGCTGGGTATGGGCTTCTGGCAGGCAGCACAACAGCTACCAGCACCACACTTCGGGAATAAAAAATACGGCACCAGAACGGGATCTTTGCACTGGGGGAGGGAGCACTGTCATCCCTCAGGACACTCACGGATTTTAATCTGCAGTTCTCAGTGTGCACGATGTCGAGCTTTCTGTTGATTTCATAGATGTCTCTTTCCAGCCACTTCACACTCTCTGTGTGATGTTTCAGTTGGTCTAAGGCAGCACCGCGCTTGATCCGCAATTTCTTCCTCAGCTCCCGCTGTAAACAAACCCTTGAGTGCTAATGGTCTTAACTCTCTTTTTGCCTTCTAATTAAACAAACTGGAAAGGATTTTTATTCTGCAGGGCCTCTCATTTAAGACCTGAGGGATGCAAAATCAAGCATATAAGGGCAGCTTGCTACAAATGCTGGGCCACAGGCTGTGCTGGATGGACAAGACCTACATGAAGCAACTGTGGAATCAAATAGCAGAGATCACAGAAGCACAAGACCAGAGAGGAAGACAGGTCCCAAGCCCCCATCCTCAGTCTCCGTGGGTGCCTGTTCTTTACTGGGAAGGGATAAAGCTGGGACAGACACAGAAAAGTCTGAGATAATTTACAGCAGTTACCATGCCCTCCTTGAGCTTCTCAGTAGTCTTGATTGACCGCTCAATGGATTTTCTGGCTTTTATTTCTTCATCCTTCCTTTCTAAAACACAGGGAAAGCATTTTTAGACAGTGTAATGGCTGAACATTAAAGTTAAGCTGTTATAAGGAAAACTAAGTTCCACTGGCAGGTGATCTGTTTAATATGGCTGGCATCATTTTTATAAGAGCCCTACATATGTTATGGCCATATCTACAGATCCCAGTTATTTCAAAGAGCTTAGTTTCTGCTTGCTTTACTGTTCACCTGAACCAAAGCCAAAGGACTATGGCAAAGATGCTTTCTGAAAAGAAGAAAAAGTCCCATTCTGCAGAAGATCTACATAATACTTACTTATAAATGATTTCCTGAGTTCTTCATATTTGGCCTGCTTATCTTTTAATTCTTCCTGGGTTTCTTCCAAGGTTAGTTTGCTTATGTTTAATTCTTGTTCTTTTTGATGCAGATTGTCAGTCACAGTTTTGAAGTCATTCTTTAATGAAAACAAATGTTAATCAACAATCTAAGCAGCATTTAATGCACAAATAATTCAATGTGAGCGGAACAAAAAGCATAGAAAATAAGACTGGAATTGATCCCAAGAGGTCATCTTAGTCCATCCCTCTGCTCTACAGCAGAATCAATTAGACCTAAGTACCCACGACAGATGTTTGATCTATCCTTAAAAACCCTAGCAACAGAGATACCATGTCTCAGACAACTGATTCCATGGTTTTACTATTTTTACTATCTGTGCTGTCGATGTTTTCCAGGGGTGAACTAATTCTTAAGTTAAATCTACTCTGTTCCTTGTTATTTGTCTCATCTCAAGTGTACAAGGAGAAAAGTTTATCATTTCTTTTATACATTTGGAAGATACTAGCATGTCTTCTCTTAGGCTGTTTTATTTTAAGTGAAGAAGCTACACGAGAAGCGTCAACCTTTCTCCTGATCATTTTATTGAGCTCATTTCAGCTCTAGAAATAATCTCTTATTTTAAGAAGGGTGCAGATATCAAAAATCAGACACTATACAGCAGCTCTATCTTGCCATAACTGGATAGAGCAGAAAATTAACTTCACACATCTGGACATGTTATATAGCCCTTCACACAGACTGGGTTGATAGTTGCCTTCTTTTACTGCTACATATTGTTCTATTTGGCAGTTCTATTTGACCCCTTTCATGCTGGATTTGTACAGACAACTGCTTCTACTAAAGCACAACAATTTGTATATTTATGTCTCCTTCCTTTTTTTTTTTTTCTCCAATTTTTTCTTTTTTTAATTACTTCTCCAACTTGCTAAAAGCATTCTGAATATTCTGAATTCTAGCTGCACCCTCCAGAGGGTGCTCCCAGCCCTCTCTTGTTAGCCATCTGCACATCCGATCAGTGTTGTCTCTATCCTATACTCCAAGGTATTAAGGAAAACACAGAATAGTTCCAGTCTGAGAACAGATCCCCCTCAAACCAACCAAGTTCATTAGTCTCTTTTGGCAGTAAAACATTATCTAGGATGATTTTTTTCCCCACTGTTCTTGTATTGAATCTTCAACCTGCAAAGGAGACAACTGAAGGGACATAAAATAAATGCATGTGCAATCAGGAAGGGTAAAAAAGGGGGAGAAGCTAATCTAACAACAGCTTTTCGCTGTTTGTTAGAACACAAGAACTATGAGATGCCAATAAACCTTTGGGACACTAGCTTTAAAAAAAAAAAAGATTTTTTGTTCTTATTATTTATTATTAAATAAATTACAGAACTCACTGCTCTAGGTTGCTATGGAGGATAAACACTTACATGAATTAAAAGAATCAATAAGCAACAGAAAAATATGGCATTGAAGATTTAACATAGCATAAAATTCCATCAAATGTTGTTAGACACAAAATGCAGATACCGTCTCCAGCCAAGGAAATTCATGACACCCTATTTGTCAGGGAGACTGCAGAAGAAAGATCATTCTGTGTCTGACTGTTCTGATGTTTCTCCTTTAACCAGCACTGCTGATCACTGCTGAAGTCAGGATCTTGGAAGGACCAACCCTGTGTCTTACCCCTTCTGGCTGTTCTAAGAAATGAAGTTGATTTGGGCTTCACCTAATTTTTATGTGCACTTAAAAGTTATTATGAATAATTCTGAAATGGCTCCAGCTACTTAACTCCCTAAAAGTGAATTTCATCAGACCCACATGACCTGCAAACCTCTAAGTTTCTAGGTGTGCCAGCTACCTTGTTCCTTCCTGACGCTAGCCCAGGTTATCACCTTCCTGGGGCAGCGTTCTTTGCATCAGCCATTCGGCTCTGCTGACCCATCGGTGAAGCAGAACAAATTTAAAAATTTCTTATCACCAACACAGAGTATGTTCCTGTTATTCCACGCATCCTTTCCTATATGCATTTTATTCTGTGGCTTAACATGTCTCACTTTTTCCATTCACACCCAGGCTTAGGCAGTTTTTTTTCATCCTATTGATATCTGTTTAATATAAATGTAACTACATAGCTCCTGGATCTGAGCTTTATGTGTGACAAGGCTGCACAGACTTAACAGGCTGGGAATCTTTGCACTCCATTATGTCAAAAGAGGGGAGAAGAAATACTGGGTCTTAAAAACTGAGCAGATCATCATCAGAATACCATTACAAATCTGTACATTTTAATTCTTCTCCGTCTCATTTCTTAGCTTTAAAAGTCTGACCTTCAGTTTTTAAGCAAAAAAACATCAAAGTCTATGCACATGCATCTCAGCATAGTGGAATCTCGTGTTGTTATGGCAAAAGGAACGCAAGTCAGGAGTTAAATGACTTTTTGGTGGAAAATTAGATATTCTTTTTCTCTCTTTTGTTACAATAGGTAAAAATGTGGAAGGTGAGAAGCCATGTAGTCCTGTAATATGGTGTTACCATTACTAGTAACGGGCCGTAATTTTTGTATTGAGTTTTCTGACTATTTTGATGAAACAATTGTAGCTGCTTTTTCTTCTCCTTTGTAACAGTCACAATTACTTCTTCAACCTGGTTCTCTCCAGGCTATCAACAACATGTCAACCCCCTGAAAACATTTTCATCAGCACTGTATAGCATGAGAGAAAAAACACTTCTAGAGTGGGTTACATTAAAGAAAAGAAGAAGATATCAGATTAAAGGTATATCTAATGACTCTTTGTATATGCGACATAGCTCAACTGTCAGAAAGAGGATGGAAATGAATCCAGTGCAAATGTTTATTTAGCAGGGACAGGCTCAGCCTTGATCTCTGAGGAGGCCTCAGCAGCTACATGACCATAACCCTGTTGTGAGATATAGGAGCACATCCTGTACTGCCAGCAGAATGAGAAAGATCCCCAAGGCCTTCTGTAAATCTACCTCTCTGAGGCCAGGCACACAAAGAGGATATTTCCTACACTCCTGCCGTCTGATTTATCCTAGTTCAAGTCAGACTGTTGATCGAGACTCGGACAGTCGGGACAGATTCCCTGGGAATAGGGCATATGCTACGTCCTGGAGATCGGCAAAGTGCCTGGAATTTCTGAAAGTGCCTGAGATTTCTCAAAGTCCCGCACAGCTCGTGTTCAGCATTTCAGTGTCCTACTTTCTTGGGAAAAAAAAGCTCGCCAGTGTTTTAAAGACCACAGACATAAGCAGCCTTAGGTTCTGCCTTGCACAACACGAGTCATTGATAGATGTACCACACCAATAACTTCAAGCAGACTTTGATCAGTGTCTGAAACCAGGCTGTCATAATTCCATGAATGTTCAGCTGTTTACCCCTAAATGATGGAACAAATTCTACATTGGGAAACTCGCAACAAAGCTGAACTGCACACATGGCAGGACTGAATCTGCTCTTGTACATATTTTTATTTTAAAAAGGGAGATAACCCTTCTGAGAAGCTTTAACTGCATGGCATTCTACTGACATATAGGGTCATATGCAAAGAAAAACATATGTTGGTATGTACAGATTCCAGTGACTAAGCAATCTCAGGGTCTCATCTGAAGGGTTTACCAGAATAAAAAGAAAGAAAGAAAGAAAATGAAACCCACATAAAACTGAAAAGTAGAAAGCTTACCTGAAACAGTTACCAGCAGATGGGTCGTACTTCCTTCACAGATCCCAGTGAGCACCTTTACTGAGATGTACCAAACATTGCCAATTTATCCACTAGAGACCTTCTCAAAGCCAAGAAAAAGAAAAACAAAACTTACCTCCAGGCATTTTATTTTGTTAGTAAAATCCTCCTTATAAATCCTGTAGTCAGCTTCTCTCTTATTTATTTCATCATTCAGGGTTTTGACTTGGTTTTCCGATTGCAAAAGTTCTTTCTCTAAGTCTTCAATCTCATTATGGAAAACAAAATGAAGCAGTTCAGTGATTCCTATAATACATAGTAGCTATTTGGACTACCCAGAAATTAGTGATCAAAACAAATGAGAGCAATCTCCATTTTAAACATATTTGCTTTAAATTATTATCAAGAGGAGTTAAGGTCATATCATTAGATCTGATAACATGATTAATATCTTGCAGCAAACTGGCCTTGGAGGTTAGTTACTGTCACACCATTTTACTCCTATTATTATAACAGCATGAATGTAGTCACGCTGAATGTTATGAATTATAATCCCTGCTGCTTAACATACCTCCAAAAGTAGTTTAGCATGCTGCTTTTTACCAGCCTCTATTCTTTCATTCACTTCTTTTTTTCTTTCCTCCTCCCTTGAAAGGAAGAAGTTTTTCTGTTTTGTTAAGTGCAGCTTCTTCCACTGAAGCATTGCTCTAGTGACATAAGGGGAAAACAAAACTGAAATTGGGATATAAACATTCAAGGGATATACATAAGATTTTTAGACACTAATTTAAGACACTAGAAGATTCAAAACAAATCTGCCATAACTTTGACTACAATCAAAATGGTTTAGATAGAAGTTTCAGCTCCTCAAAATCTAGGAGGAGATTTGTAGCTCTAGGGCACATTTCAAGAAAAAGAAACTCTGAATTGTCCTTTAAGCGTGACTCTGTACTGAACACAGAGGAATTCAAGGTTGCACAATCTTCTAACTTAAGTGCCTCTTACAGACCCCCAATGTTTGTAAGATTAAGGATAATATTTAATATAGTGGTGATAAAGAGCAGCCTACATGGTAAACTCAGTGGTTATCACCACCTGGCATTACAGCAATACTATTCAAACGAAGCGATAGAAGTACATGAGGAGCTGGGCTCTTACTGTCATTGCACCACTGAATATTTACATAGTGAGACCTTAATTTTATATCTCATCTAAAACAGGAGAAACAAAATGTAATAATTCAGTAGTTTGCTGCTTTATTTTTAAAGCTACAAAGCAGACATTTTAGTTAACACTACCTCATCTCGCTTTCGGACTTTAAATCTTGCTCTAGAAATTTCAGCCCCTTTTCATAGCTCTCCTTCAGCTTCCTGTGGGGAAGGAAAGAGAAATCTTCAGAAAGAGTGTTGAAGGTTTGCACAACATATACTTTACACTGATTTTTTAGTACAGCCTTTATAAATTTCCTTCTCATCAGCCAACATGCTCAGCACTTCCACTAGATGGAGAGAGGCGACATAGTACAAGGGAGACATCTCAAAAAAAATTTATGTTCAGTCACAACTGCCTGTTACACCTGTTGTTTCTCAGGTTAGAGACATCAATTTAAAATTAAGATGCTCTCATTAGGAACTATCGCAAAGCTGAGGGTCTCTCTCTCTTTTTTTTTTTTTTTTTTTTTCAGGCCAGAAACAATAAACAAATCCAAACCACAAGAACAGATGTTTCAGGAAGGAAGGAGTACACTAGTGTATTTGTAGCAAGTATTACAAAAGAATATTCACAGAAGTAAAACTTCTAACCAGATGGACAACTCAATTTTAATTTGTTATTATGCATCTTCTAGTGTATTAAGTATGATAAATACTAAAATGAATTATCTTTATATGGATTCAATGTGCTAGAGGAGTTCAATAAAATAAGAAGGGTTGTAATGTGAATCATCTATAACTTGTTCCTGTATGTGTGAATTACAAGGGAAAAAATGTTCTTAGAAAAGCTGCAGTTGGTGATTTTTACTCCTTCAGGGTTCAAAGCTGGGAGAAAGCAGCCACTCCAAAACCTACAGAGACCTGCATAGGGGCGGGAATGGGGCTTTCTCCCAAAGGTACTGTTCTTAGTGCAAAAACAAATACCAAGCCAATACACCAAGAAATGTTAAAAGAAGCTCAATTTGCCCCAAATAATGACGGCACAACTTCGTTACAAGTTCTCCTCCTCTTTAGCACTGTATGTAGCTACCTAACACTTCTTTTTTGTCATCCCCATTTGCATGACTACAATATCTCCTTTGCCAGGTAAAATGAAAATAGTGCTCCTAACAAGACAGAGATAGTCTTTATTTCCTGCAGAGCAGAACAAACGTACTGTATGTTTTCATATTCAGTATGAATCTTGCATATTCAATATAAAAAGGGAGGTGAGCAATTATATTTTTACTCTTTCTCTATAATTATATCCAGAAGTAGGACAACTCCGTATTAAGGAAAATTTCTTCAGCAGGATTCCAAGAGATAACAGGAAGACTCTGGCAGCATAGCCCCTTCAGTGCCACACTATCAAAAAGTTGCACAGAACCCAGGACAATTAGCTAAAATACAGACTGCAAATGTTTGCCTCTGCTTGATTTGGGAGATATGAAACTAGTTGGCTGAACCTTTTCACTCTGTCTTGCAACGGATGAAGATTCACACTTCCATGTGCCCAGATACCACTATAAAAGGCTGTGGTTCAACCCAACATGTGGCACCACGGTGTGTAGCTAAAAATCACAATAGTTGTTTGGCAAGTTTTACATTCCATGTCGTCTCAATACCCTTCATTACTTTACATTCCTTGCTTTGTGATAAGAAACTACATATTGAATTATGGTAACTGGCAGCTAACCTTTTTGTTGCAGGAAGTTTCATACCAGCCTGCTAGTATGGCTTATAAAACCATTAAGCTTCCCTATTGAATGCTACATTTCAGAATCTTGCAAGCCAGCTGAGCTCTCGAGTAAACTGCACTGAGAACATTTACTGTTGTCAAAATGGAAAGATTACATACAGTAGGTTATCTTCAAGATTTTCAATTTCCTCCTCTAGGCTTTTCTCTTCCATCATACGATTTGCCAAAAGTTCAAGATTTTCATCTAGCAGAACAGATAATTTCCCCAATCTACAAGAAGGAAAAAAAAATACACATTTTAGATTTTTTTAGGTTAGATCCTTCGTCAGGCAGAAATGTGATCTCACCATTTAACAAAAAAGCCTTAGTCATAAAACCACAAAGTTTACAAGTCTGTATCCAAGAATCTGACAAATAAAACCTACTTTGCCACAGTCCTATCCCTTTTTACAGCCCAGTGTTGTTCTTGTTCCTCTAATTGCTGGTACTTTTGGTGCGCACATTTATTTTCACATTTAAGCTTTTTATTTAGGTGTTCAACATTCTGTAGCTCTCTCGTAATCTAGAAGCAAGGAGGACTGATGTTAGCTGATTATTCTTTCTGTTTCTGCTTTATCTCATAATGATATTTTATATTGCTATAGTGCATCAGAAAATCTTAAAGAACCTTAGAGTGAACCAAGATTCATAACACAATTAGCATGTGTGAACGTCACATCAAGATCTCTGGATCTTCATATCCATAGCCCCATGCAAACCGACTATTTGGGAACATCTGGCAAACGTAGCTTGCAGGCCCTGTGCAGATACCCAAGTTAGCTTTAAACTAGCACAGTTTTACTGTTACTAGCACAATGTAGCCACAGCAGATGAAGCTGATGTTGCCACAGGCTAATTTAAGTCACTTTTTCCAGAATGTTTGTAGCAGGTATGAAAAAAAGATGGTGAGGATGGCACAGAATGGAAAAATTAAAGAGGCAATGACTCTTAGCTGTGTGAAGTAAAAGGTTCGTAGACTTCCCTGTAATCACTAGTGACCTGGAGAAAGCAACCAGGGAAGAGCTGCTAACTGCCTCTCCAGCATGAGAAGGATTGGATGACAAATGAAATTAGCAGGTGGTGCTTCAACACAAACACCTACTCCAGACAACGTGAAGCTAAGCTGGGGAAGTCTGCGCCACAGGATGTTCTCTGCATAGCCCTGAAGAATTACTAGATAGAGTAAAGGAAGAAAAACCATCCAGAGCTATGAAATACAAAGATGCCACAAATTAACAGAGCCTGAAGTGTTCTTATGGGGAAGTATCATCATATGCTTGGCTTATAATCACTTCCTTGGGCATCTGCTATTGACTAACTTATCTTCAATAATGATCAATGAGACAGACTTTTAGCCTAATCTTGTACAATTCTTGTATTTTTAAACTGTTTGCAAACAACTTTTTGCAAGATGTTTCAAACATGGAAGAGGTGCATTCCAGTCCTCAGTCCATCTGGGCATAAAAGAAGACACTGACACATTGGACCTTGCTTCAGCTCAAGACAGTGACTCCTACCTCCACTGCATGAGAAAGTGGGAATGGGAAAGCCCTGGGATCGAAGGAGCACTGCGAAGATGGGCATGAGATATTAAAGTGGGGGCAGTAGGAATCATGTGTCCTGACTGGAGGAGGTAGGGGTAGGTAGCCCAAAGACAGAAGGAAGGCAGGAAGCAGATGATTTGGGTCTTGAATGGTGATGTTGAGAGTGCAGTTGAAATGCAGGTGAGGTGGCCTAGGGAGAATGTTCCCTACCTCGTGCTGCCCAACGTCAGCCCACCACCTTGTTTTGTGCATTTGGAGGGCAGTTTATGAACTTAAGTTGGATACCACCTCTGGACTATGCCCATGTGTAGTTGGCATAACAACAACAATCTCAGGCAGTGGGCTTTCCCTCAAAAATTCAAGTGATGGAGGACCTTATTTAGTTAGCTTTTCCACACACGCACTATGAATAATATTGAAATTCAGATCAAATCTGCAAAAATGTCTGTAAAAACTACACACAGTTTTCCCACACCAGGTTCCCAACCTCATCCTCATCAGAAATTCTCCCCACAGTCCTCCTACATCGCTCTACCTCCCCCACTTTCTTACTGTATGTACACCCCCTCAAATCAACATCCTACTCTCATTATCCTCTATTCCCTTGTACCTTAGTTACACGACCAAATACTCATGCTCACCCCCCTCTATGTCACTCAACATACTCATGGTCTCTAAACACTACTCCATGGTCTCTGCTGAAGAGCAGATCTTGACACTACCTTCAGAGCATGAATAGGAAGTAGAGGCCACATGCTCCACAAATGTTTGCTCTCTGCAAGCACAGAGGCACAGGCTAACCAAAGGGCCCAAAGCAACTCACATGTGACATTTTGTGCAGGCTTGCTCTCAGGGAGTGTTTTCAGCAAGACAAGGCTTAGTAGAACTGGAGAGGCAGAATAAAAATCAAATAAATAAAAATCTTACCCTTTCAAGTTCCTTATTCAAAGCCTCTTTTTCTTGAGCAAATTTAGATTTTAAAATCCTTACATCAGAATCAAGCTGATCTCTATTAAACAAAGACAAATTGGACATATTTAGGTGGACATTAACAAAAAGTTATTAACTATTATGCATTTTTTACTCCCAGGCCTCTCACACGAAACTAGGAATTTCTGCATATATTTGAGCCCTATGTCATTCAGGGATCCTTATTAGTTTCTTCCCTCTGATGTATCTCATCGGGGGAAAAAAAAAAAAAAACTGCAAAGAGCTAAGGATGTACAGAACTAGTGGTGTTCCTGTTGCAAGGATGGTCTGAAAATACAAGAAAAGAAAGCAGAGCTTGTGGAGAGTGATAATATTTTGTATAGACAAACTGATACAAAAGATGAAGAATACATTGACAAGATTTTTTCTTTAACACAATTGCCCAACTTACCTATTTCACTAAATAGAGGAAGCTATGATGGTCAAACACTCTAAAAGAAATAGACACTCAATGCTTACGGTCTATAAAAACACATTAGTAAATGAACAGAAAGACAGTGTTTTTCTTCTACTAAGACAGACTGTGAAAATCACCATAGTTTACAGGTCCATTTACATTCACCAGCTCACAACTACTTGAACCCTCGAAACACAGGCATGGTCAGCTTCACTGGCACAAATATCCTAGAATGAGTTAAGTCAATATTCAATTCAGGAGGGTATAGATTTATAGAAGCTTATAAAGCAGTTTATAACTGCTCATAGGATCTGAGGCCATGGCTGGGCCAGCAGCTGGGCTGCTGCTCTTTTTTTTTTTTTTTTTAAAACAGTAATTGCATTGTTAATTAGTGGCAAAATTTGTTACATGAAGACATTAATGGCTTAGTTCTGCCATCAAGAAAAATAGTAGTTAAAAAAAATACTTAAGAGCAATTCTTTCTTTTCTAACCAAGTTTCCAAGAATTTGTATTTCTTCCTTGTCAAAAGAGTTCTTTGCTCAGCTTGTAAAGGGAAGATGGTTCAGACAAAATGTTTGAGTCAAAAGGAAGATTCCCTTGTTTTTCTTTTCCAACACCTCACTCATATAACCCTCCAGAAGGACTGCTGCTGAGCCCAAGGAGAAGCAGCTAGGGACCTAGGGAAGAGCAAATTCAGTTCAGCCCCTGATGTCTTCCTTATTTTTACTGTATGGCCACTGAAGCCAAAAGAAAGGCCCCCATTTATAAGGGGACAACTTGGATCTGTTCGTTCTCTCAGAGTATTAAGTAGTTCACCTACTTTATAGACTGGTTCTTCATAAATACTGGTGTAAACTTCCTCAGAATATATTGATACAGTTTTAACAAAAAGATCAAAGGATGTAGTAATTCTTACTTCTTTTTCAAGAGTTCCAACATGTTTGCTTTTTTTAATTCCAGTTTTTTTTCCAATTGCTTACTTGTTTCTTTACATTTTGCTATGAGAGTCTCTTCATTAGATATAGCCTATTAAAATAAAACAGACTGTCATAATATATGGGATTTCCAAAAGGGCAGACAAATTATCCCTTTACTGAAAGCAGTCTTTTCACTTTTTTAAGATGCTTGCCTAACATCTTCATGACATCCTCCTGTACTATTTTTAAACCACTCTGAGATTTCACAGTAAAAATTATTGACAGGTTTGGGGGGGGGGGGAAGTTGAGGAAATAGTGGTCAAGGCTGTTTTTATTGTATTTAATAACTGAAAGGGTTTTAAAAATATCAGAGTGGTAATGAAAATAAACTTCTAAAAATGTGACCTATAAACTCTGTCTTCTAAGGCCTTTTCTTCACTGCAGAGTTAACTTGGGTAAAATTTTGGGGTTTTATTAGTTGCTCAGCTAATTATTAGTAGCTCAGCAGATGCTCAAGTGACCACACACATTTTTAGGTAACTCTGTAGGAAAGGAAAGACAAAGACACGGTTCTTTCCACAGATTTCTCAGAAAACATATCCCTGCAAAAAGGGGAAAATCCTTTTGGAGTAGACAGGGTCATCTGGTAGCCAATATTAAGTAGAGAACAGACAGAGGAAGCCTAGGTGAATATTTTAGCCCTACTAGTTTTGACTTTCCAGATATTGTGCAGCCTAAAAACTGTCACATCCACCAGCATGGAATGATTACACTGGAGGATGCATGGAGAAAGATATTTGAGCAAAACCTTGTCTTCCCTGACTTTCTTCCTGTTTCTCCCCTTTACATCATCCTTGAACTGTTATGAATATGTTGCCATGTTTATAACCACTGAGTATTTGTTGAGTGTCATTTTGTTTTTTCAGCTAGTCTTCAAAGATATCCACTACAGCCATGTGGAGGGCTGGGGCCCAGGGCATCTTTTCACTTTTTAGTGTGTTTCCTATAAGTATGTCTTTATAAACAAATTCACCAGCAAGGAGTAGCCAGCAATTTCATTACTGTAGCAAAAATACTTCATATAAACCCTCTATTTTTGACAGTGACTTTATAACTTGAGTAATTAACTTAACAATGTCAGTAAATTAGACATCAAGTAAGCTCATTTTTTTCTTAAAAGTTAGAGTCCCCAATTTTCTAATTCCCCTCACATTGATCAATTATGAAATTTAATTTCTATCTTTTTTGTAACATTGAAATAAGAACTTTTTTGCTAATAACTTACTGTTGAATTCACAGTTATTAAATGCTCTATGTTCAATAATTTTATATTCAAGGCTTCAAATTTATCCTTTTTCTCTGAAGTTTTTGCCTGCTGAGCATCAAGGATTTTCTTCATTTCTTTCTCCTAGATTATAAAGAATAAAATTAATTCATCCTGAGCCACGCACTGTGTATAATTTAAAAAGATATGTTCAAACACAACCATTTCTGGAGCCTTCCAAAAATTAGATGAGCACAAAATTTATACTAGAAGAAAACAATTTTCTGCAAAAGCCACAGCTATGTACCAGCTGAACACATTTTTTACAAAAAAACAAACAAACAAAAACCCAACAATAATTGATTAACATAATATGTGAATTATGATCTGATCAGACAAAATTTCATGTGATTTTATTTCCAATGTAAGGACTTGATTATACCATTCTAAGAACAGAGTTATAAACCTGTTCTGCAGAAAAATATTTTCTACTAGGAAGTTGTCTTTTAAACTATTTTTTATGTTATTTTTAAGAAAGATTTTCAAATATACACAACTGAAACAAAGGCCGAGTATAAAACCAGCAAAATCCAATCACAAAGCTTTCTAGAAATACAGGTGTTCTTATTTTAAGCAGCGTATCTGGAGGGCTTGAAATCCCAGCCTGTGATGTATTTGTCTCACAGCCAGTAGAAAATATAAATACTACAAATGACATTCTGAGAGCTGCTCTGGAAAATAAATTTCATGTACCACAAAATTTTGATGTGTGTGTGTGTGCGCGCACATTTGTGGGTGTATATATAAACACATATATCATCCACAGCAGCTTAGCATATGTATACAGAGCCAAAACAGTTTGGGGATCTGTGCATCCCATGGCAAAAAGGATCTCATGTACATCCTTTTTTGCTGCTATGGAGGCAAAATTTGGCTTCACATGAGAAAGATAAGCATAGCAATGTAATTTCAAAAGTCATTTCATTGTTTGGCGCTATGTATATCTATGCTATATATCTGATCAGCTGTGAAGTACACTTCAAAAGCTCTACCTTTAATTCACAGTCTTCTTTTTCTTTCCTAAGTTTATTCATTTTTTCTGCTACATTTTCTTTCAATTCTTTTAATGCTGCTTTTGCCTTGATTATTTCTCTTTCTGTATCTCTTGTTTTCTCACAAGTATCATTTAAGAGAACATTTGTGTTGACTTTCCTTGCCATCCTTTCATTCAGCAAGTCTACACTTCCTTCATACTGCATCCGCAAGTGGTCTTGCTCCTCACTGGAAAAAATAACAGAAGGAAATGATATTTCAGTCAGATCAAAGACTTGGTTCACACAGTTGTGGAAATGAATACTTGTCCATGTATACATCAATAATTTAGTCTATTCCAGCACAGTATGTACTATAAGCATGACATGCACCCATAGCTGTGATTAAGGTCATCTAAGAGCTTGTATTTCAGGGCAAGAGCTCTCCCTTTTCCTTCTCTAGGCTTTACTTCTTCTGGCATGATTATTTTCTGCATGTTCTGCTAAACACAGAAATGCTGCTTTTAAGCATTAGAAGAATGAAGAAAACAGGCTCTGCACAAGAAAATGTAGCATAATTTATTTTTAAACAGCTCTAGCAGCATGGCAGAAGGTGACAGAAATGTGAAATCTGACAGAGAGGAAACAAATATCTCCCATCTCTGCATTCTCTTGGGGTAACTCCTTGAAGGGTAAGGTGGACCTCTATCTCAGCTGCTGACAAGGATTTCTTGAATCAGACCTGCTTTGAATATATATATATATATATATATATATATACACACACACATACACACATATATATTAAATTGAGAACCATGACCTTTGTAGTTGTATCTTACCATCAATTGTTATAAGAGAAGATCCTCCCCACTGCTGCTAGAAGCAAATCTGCAGCCAGGTTTCTGTAAACCAGTTTATCAGGGCCACAGGGGGCCCTGCAGCAGCAGCAGGAAGGCTCCACCGTTCAGGAAACAAGGTCTTAAAAATCAGGCTTGCTGCTGCAGCCAAGAGTTTCTAGGAATATTTGCAGGAAGCTTCAGGGTTGAGGGACAAGCACGATTCACCGTCATTTCTCCCTCATCGTCTTGCTGGTGTGATTTTCCTTGTTCCAGTGAATACGTACCACAGGGCAGCGTTCTGCTTTTCACTGAGGTTTTGCTTCTCATCCAGTGATGCAATTTCATAAGCAATGCGTTTTAGGGCAGACTGCAACTGGTCTATCTGAGCAGCACTCGATTCACGTGCAGCAGTAATGAGAGCTAAAAAAATAAATGCAAAACAGGCAGAGGCTTCCCAGCTATAAAAAGGCATATATGAGATAATGCATAAAGGGGCTGATGTTTACTTTACTGCCATAGACTGCGACATCTAGTATTTTGTCAGTTATTTTATCGGTTCAATCTTATCACATTTTTCCTGAGTCATCTGTATTTGCTGGCAAGAAGAAGTCTGCAGTACAAGAGTCACTTTTTCATGCTATACATCCAGCAAATTCCCATCACACAAAAACCATCTCCCCCCCCCCACTCCCTCCCCTGAAAATCCTCTTCCCAGATAGGGAGATAGAATGGCATCACCTTGCTAGAAATTCAATAACATTTCTTCATTTGAATAGCTGCCGCTGCATGAAAGCAAAGAAACCACATAATGATAATGAAGACGTCTGGTGGCTAAAGCCTGTCTATGCAGGGGCGTTGCACTACAGCATCTTTGCAGCTTCTGAGCTAACAGGCACATTTGTGCACAGCCACCCCCACAGAAACACTCAGGCAGTGCAGAACAGCAGCAGCTAGAATAAGCAACCTGCTAAATGCATAGCAATCACACAGTATAATAGGACTAAATCACTTTAAAGTGAAGTCCTACCTGTTTTTTTTTTTTTTTTTTTTTTTTTTTTTTTTAAAAAAAAAGGGGGAGAGATTTTTTTCCCATAGAGCTCAAAGCTTGGTTCCATTTAGATGCATTTGAGCTAATCCTTTAGCTTCCCTTCACAGACTGTGGAGGGAAAGAGACTTTATGCACATGATTCCTCTGCCTTATTTTAAGCATCTACTCTAGAGCATGAATCATGCCTAAAAGGGCCTTTCTCTTTCCTAAGAGTGCAGATTAGCATTAATCTAAGGCAGTAGCTTAGTATTTGGTCAGAAGAAGGCCACTCAAAAATAATCGCATGTCAAATAAATGTCATTAACCCTATTTTACAAAGGGGAAGCTTGCAGCATGCTAGTCATGCAGTGAGTGCTCCATGACATGTGTCACGGAAAGGCTATGGTCCAGCTGAGATGGGAACTCAACACTGTGGTTCTCCAGTCATTCCTCTATCATTTGTGCATGGACTTCAGTGAAGATCTCTCTCATTTATATTACTCTGAGAGAATATTCCCTTAGGGTATCACATGTCAACGAGAACCCATCCTCTTTCATTAATAAGTTACTGCGAGTGATTCACCTTTATCAGCAAGATTTATGTTATCGAACACTTCTTCATCTTGTTTAAATACTCATCAAATTCAGTTTCTTTCTATTTTCAGAGGCAGTTAAGACAGTACTACCTGTCATCTCTGCCATAATCACTCCTGGAAAGTTCTGTGTTCTGACGCGAAGCTTGCTGTTTTCGATGGTCTCCTCTTCCAGACGTTCAAGGGTATGTCTTCTAATTTCTTCCTGACAATTAATAAATTCACAAATAGCCATAGTGGAAGTCAGAACTAATACTATAAAAGAAGAAAAAGCACTTCTTTTTCTCTCAGAAAAAAAAAATATATATATTTTGCCTCTTTTTTACCTAGATGACCATGTTTTCTACCTCTACATATTTCATGCTCAAAGTTTGCTCTCTTTTCTCCTTTCTTTCCCTCTTCAGATAAGAACTAGCTTGTTCTACAGCTACTCACTACCATGTAGCTCCATTAACTCTTCTGACAGTTGCCATCTTCAGGAAGTTGTTCCCCATATCTCTGCTACAATAAAAGTGCTGGCAAGGAAGTTTTTAGCTGTCACCTTTTGCTGTTGAAGAAAGGGGTCATTCTCCTTCCCCCATGGCCTGCAGCTCTACTGAAGGGAAAGGAGAGCTGGCTTTGAGACACACTGTCACCTGGCTCTTGCTTTCTGGAGTGAGAAGGGTCACTTTTAGAGTGATGGTGGAGCAAGACAAAACAGACTGAAGCAATTGCAGAAGCAGCCCTTAAACAACTGAGAAGTGCATGTGGGTTGATACAGCCCCCAATGCCTGAGAAAATAAATGTTTAAATAGATTTTGACATTGGTTATTAGTGACATGGCTTATGCATAAACTCAGTTCCATCTTTCTCCCTGAGTTTTGCCAGCAGCTACAACCAGACATTGTGAGAAGAAAAGTTGCTCTCTGGAGAGCAAATTCTGTATGTATGCACATAAACCACTTTCCTTTCCTTGGGACAACGAAATATTCAGAAGTGTGGAATAAATGTGTAAAAGGTTTTAATTTCATATGAATTACACCCTCAATTAACTGAAGCAGTGAAAAAGAAAACAGCTTTATGATTTCAGTACATTATATAAAGCACTCGTCTGAGAGATTAATACAGAGCTGGTCTAAAATAGATGATTTAGAGGAGTAGCGACAAGAGAATGGGGAATTTTAAAAGATTTACGTCTATCTAGACATATATACCAAGGAGATAGATTATAAAATACATTCTGTTTGAAGTTATTCTAGCTTTAATGACCTTTGAGGTCTTCCAAGAAAACCTGTTTAGCTATGAATGGCCACCCTCAGGTGATGATTGCTCTAAGTTCTCTTTTTATCACACACAATGCAATTATTTCAAGGAAAGCCAAAGTGTTGAAAAAGAGCTTAAATTGCACTGACTTACAGGACAAACTACCTGTTTGCTACTCCCTACCATCTGCTGAACCAAGTAACATTAGTGGATATAGCCTCACATTTGCAGTAAGGCGCTGATGATGTGAAGCACTCTACCCACATTGACCTCCGCTTTCTGGGGATTTTCATGATACTCCTACTCATTCACAGTAGATCTGGGACTGATGTTTCTTGCTCAAAAGCAAACAATGAAGATGATAGAGATGGGAGCAGAACCTCAATCCTGACTTCCAGTTTACTCTACTGAGCACAAGATCCCTCTTGACTTCAGCACAAGCCTGGGGCCATCTTCAAACTTTACTAGCTTCTATGGAAGGTGACACCTGCTCTTCCCAGAAAAAAAAACATTTGTCCCACAGCAGGAGAGGTGAGGGCTGGATCTGTTGCTTGAGTTATCCCTGTCAGGGTGGCTTGTTCTACTACAACCAAACTTCTGTGGGCAGCAAAGCGCCTGCAAGCATCCCCCAACTTCACTTATAAGAGCCTCTCTTTTTAAAAAAAAAAGAGTGTATCTTGCATAAGAGCAACCTCCTGATGTTGCAACTATAAATTAATAACTGCATGATTACCAACTCTTGCCCATATACTTAAAGCTAAGTATAGATTTTATTACCAGTTTCTTAATAGCAGCAATAGTATCTTCAAGATGCTGCACTGTTTCCCCACTGAATTCATAATCTTCATTATTCAGTTGTTTTTCTGAATGAAAAATACAGTAAAAACATTATTTTTAAAACTTCGAATATAGCTCCATTGTTCTGAAGAATTATTCTGAAAGAGAAGGATTTGTTTTTTAATTCAGTGCTAAATCTGCTCTGCCACATTCTAAACTAGGTCAGTGTCTTTCACACTCCTCCTCCCAGTCCACAGGAAAGGCAGAGGCACAAGTGCTGTGTGAGGTCCAGAGGACCTGATAAAATGTTCAGTCACTCATGGTTACAATGTAAATTTTGCAGAAAAGATCTTTTAAAGCAGGCACTCAGAAAAGTTTGTAGAGGTTATTAAAATAGAGTAAAAGCTGTGAATCAAAATAATTTCCCTTTAAGTAGGGTATAGCTAATTTTTAGAATTTTGTCAAGCAGTTAGGGCTTCATTATGTCTCTTTCCAACCAGAAATACTAATCCAGATGCATAATAGCCTGAAGTGAGATTTATGTTACAGCTGAAGCTACTCTTTGCATTGTTAAATTTAATTTAGTTTTAGCTGCAATAATAATCACAGGGATTTGGATTCTGCAAAAGATTATTGTACCTGTTACAGTGGCATGACAGATTTTTTTATACACTATCTTTGCAACAGGGACTAAATCCCTATATATATATATGTGTATTTATAAAAGTAAATTCTTAATCCAAGCATAGTGAATCTGTCTTTAATATGACCTATGACCCTGCTTGAAAACTAGAGCGTCTCACTTCACTAGGATTTTTACCCCGAGTTAGTGGGAAGAAAGGCCAGATGCAGGCACTACCTCTGCCCTATGTGCCCATCTTCAGCCTTGATGATGATAATCTATCAACATGGCATTTTCCACAAAATAGTGGCTTCTAGTGGGAGAGATGACAGAAAACAAACCCATTTGCATAGCAAACAGTAGAGTGGGTGTAAGACAGGGCCATCTTCACAAATTAATAGTAATTCTAAACAATTGCTTCCAACTGAAGTAATTTCATTTTTTACTACTTTCAAATTAACAGAATTGTGAGCCATTTTTCTCAGAAATACAGCAAAATTGAGGGCATATTATGGATAAACAAAAATCTGTTTAAAAACATATCTTAAGTTCTGCTTGTCAATATTATTTTTCCTAGTTCTTCAGGTCTTCACCCACTTCTAGCCCCCCACTCTCCCCCATCATTTATTTTTCCTCTCCTCTTTCATACTTTCACTTGCTCTCTCAAAATCTGTATTTCCTAGATGAAATATATCCCTCAGAAAAAAAGAAAAAAAAAAGAAAGCCTTTTTTTAATGTCTTACTTTGCCCACTGCTAAGCCAAAACAAAGTGACAAATGTAAACTAAAGCTCAATGAGGTATAGCTTCCCGTAAAACAATTTTTCATTAAAAAGTAAGCTCTTTCGAAAGTCTTACCATTTTTTTCTTACGTGCTTCTCCGAAATTCAACCTTTTTTTCCCCCCACCCATTTCACTGCCAAAACGCCTAATCAAATCTTTAAGTCTTTTAAAAATGGCATAAAAGTCATGATGACTTAAGCAAAAAATGTCAACTATTGCCTCACATTCCAGCTCCCGGCATCCCTCTTTCAGTGCCGCACAATCTTTTGGCCCCAAAACAACATTAGTCACAGTTTTTCCCCTGCACACAACAGAGCAATACTTATATACTACACTCTCAAAAAACATAAAGTCACATGCCCCACCTGAAATCCCTCCTCAAAATCCCAATTCCTTAGGGCACATGATGAACTGCAGCCTGACAGTGGCCGGGAGGGCAGTGTGCTGAAACCACACACATTTACTGGCCATTTATTTTCACATCGTATTAGATCTCTTGCCAGAGCTTATGTTGCCCCGTGCCATTTGTCTCAGCTGTGGATGATTTTTCTGACCTCTAGATTACCAACTCTTTAAGGAACACTATGGCTGCACGGCCTTTAAAACCAACCTGCAGGGATAATGCCCTGCAACGTCTCTTAAAGGTAAGAGGAAAGCTCAGATCTTTGCTCCACTTAGCCCTTAGTTTGACAGATGAAGCGCCCAGAAGGGAATTATTTTGTGATGTATGTCTATAACCACAAGCTGCGCTCAGTGCTGGCAATTTATAAGTAATTTTGTCAGACAAGAATAACTTTCCATTACCGTAAACCAGAATCAACAGCAACGGAAAGTTTTGTATGTTCTGAACTGGAAAAAAAAAAAAAATCGAAGAGATAACCAAAACACACCAAAACACAAACTGCATCCCTGGAGGGTGCTCAGCCTCAGTGCACAACCCACGCTCCTTCTCCAGGAGCGGCACACTACAGCCACAGGAAGCTTGCTCGAAACCCGTCTCCTGTGTTTAGTTTACTTGTTGCTTCTCCTCTGGCTAATTTTATTATTCTTAGCTCAATTTCCTTGCTTACAACCCCAGGTAATCCTTCTGCATGAAGATTAATCTTTCCTTCTAAAGCAGATTCATTGCGCTCTTGGCCATTGCTTCAGCTCTTTCACGAAGGCCTTTGTGCCGCATTGCTGAATTGCTCCCGTTTTGTGTCTCCGCAACCCACGCTGCTGCCCCGAAGGCAGGCTGTATTTCTCACAAGAGACACTGTGATAAACAGGACTCCGTAGGCCACATTTATCCTTCCGAGAGAGCCCACAAGCAGGTCCGCGTCTGATACAACCCAGGAAAAAGAATTAACATTCAAGACAATTCAAGGGCTCCTAAGCTCCCCAGACCTGAAAGAATTAATTTTGGGGAATATCTGAGATTTCCTGCCTTTGGACGCCACGCCACACGCTCGCTTCGGAGGCCGAGGGCACCGTTCCCACAGCACCTGCCGCAGCGCCGGGCCAAGCCGCCCTCCGCCCCATGCATTGCCAGGCTCCGGGGCGTTTCGGGGCATTTCTGCCCCACAACCTCCATGTTATTTGTAGCACGGTTTGTACCCACACAGAGGCTGCAGCTGTTCATGAAAATTCTAGTTTGGGTTTGTTTTTTTATTCCCAAACAGCATTTCCACAAATAAGATGTATCAGGAAAAGGCTCGAAGAGGAAAAGCCTTAGACCTCTTCACATAGCTGCTTGCCAAAAGGTCTCGGGAGTCTCACAGAGCAACCAGATGGCCACAGAGAGGAAGAAAACACATTAATAAGCACGGCCACCACGTCGTTTGGGAGCAGGCAGCCCACGCAGGGCCCTCCCCACCATCCTTAGCCGTGACCCCGTCCTTAGGCTTTTGCCACCGCCGTGTTACCTGTGCTTGAAGGGGTCAAGCGGGAGAGAGAGCCCGCGGGCCCTCGTTTTAAAGACGTGGGTTTTTCAAAAGGCCAATAACATGAAGACGAAGCTATACCCGTTTCCCTTACAAAACCCATGCTCGCGGTACGAAACAGCTGTAAAGAGCCAGCATGGTAGCTCCGTTATCCCCAGAATAACTAGCAATCCCGCTGCGGAAGCGGCCAGCCCCACCGGGAGCCTCCCGGCACCCCGGCTTGCTCCAAGCACCCACCCAGGCCCTGCAGGCGGCCCAGGGCAGCCGCTGCCACCGCCATGGCGGCCTCCGCAGGCCCCATCGTTGCCACAGCGGCCTGTGCAGGCCTCGCTGTTGCCGTAGTAACCGGGCCCAACAGCGCCCGCAGTTTGGGCGCTGATGCCCACCTGAGTCATTAGTTGGGTTTTTTGGGGGATCAAAGTCACCCTTTTGGCCAGAAACTCTCCTCAGCATCGCGAACCACGTGCTGACTGAGAGTTTGAGGCTTTCCCCTCCCAGAGGCAACAAATTAAGTCATGTTCAAATTAAAATGTTGCATTGAGCCTTAGAGAGATGTGAGGTCACGTGTGGCCTCAGGAAAGGCAACACATATAGTGTTTTTAGGCCACAGCAGTTAAATTTGATAATTGCGGGCTTTGGAGAGCATGCTGGCATCCCACCCTCTCAAAGCATGCAAGGTTTAAAAACATTAATAATAAACCTTTTGTGTTTGCTTCTCCAAGCCTTCAGGCTACGTTTGAGTCACATTTTGAAGCTTTTTCATTGGGTATAGTACAGCCTAAAAGTTATCTTTTTTTAAATGAAGTTGTCTGTACTTCTTTATCACATTAACAATGGCCTCTAAGAAAAAAATCCCCTCTCTCCAAAATTTGAGGTAAACTGATGATTCACTCCATTGTCTCCATGGAGGTCTGTCAGGTGTGACTCAATTTTTTATGTGCGGACCAAGTTTGTAGAGAAAAATAGCACCCTACCATCACTTCTTTATAGTTATACTACCCAGAAGTGTAATAGCAAGCAGTGAACTTTCACCCTGGACATAACCAGCTTGTAATGAAATGGCCCCTTTCCTTCCTACGTATTTATGGCTGCTACCACCCCGCCAAGCCATTACTGGAGACCCTCTTTGCTACCAGTCAGTCTCAATTTATGGCTCAGCAAGGGACGACGAGCGGAGGTGGAGCCATCTCTCACCCCCAGCATGCTGACAAATTGCTTTTGAAATCGAACTATGCCAAGAATGGCCATGTGTTGAACGATCTGCTGTTAATCCTATATATTGGGTACTCACACAGAGGCTGGTCCTAAGAGGGGTCCTTACCCCCTCCTGGAGCTGGCAGATGTCGATGTCCTCGCCGCTGGAACACTTCCACCAACACTCTTCTGCAGGCTGCTTATGCCAAGGGTCTCCAGTTTCACTGGTCACAAAATAGCTGTGTTCACACCATCATTTCACTGCAGGTAGAATAGCAGCATCTGGGTGAAAACAGTAACCCCTGGGTTAGTAGAAGACATGTCCATAAATTCATCTTAAAAACAAACAAGAAAGAAAAGTCATCTGTCCTTTGCACAAGGCCAATTTGTTAGTTGCACTACAAGATGAGGCTCTTGGTCAGAAAAATCTGTTTTCTGAAAATCATTTTAGGTCTCAGAAGGAGCCAAGCTTCAATAAACTGGATTATTCCAGAGCATAGGCTGTTTTGTACCTGACCACTACTGGAAATTCAGGTACCTCTGTGACAAACAGATTGATTTCTATAATATAAAAGCACTGGGGAAACGTTTTCAATTCTGTCTGTGAATTTTGTTCCTCAGCTGGAAATTATTTTCAAGGAAAAACTACAGGTGGTTTCCTTTTCAAGCAATTCAGTCTTAAGCTTTTCTAGACAGTAACTTACCCAATCTTCCTAGATTTCTTTTTTCCCCAAAAAAAGTATGGCCCCTGCTGTGGTAATACAAGTAGCCTGGAAAACTCTCTCAGAGGAATTTATAGATTTTAATGGGAAAATACAATACTTATTTTCTGTTTCCTAATGAAATATAATCATTTTCTGCAACAACAGCATAAAATCAGGACTTCTAATGTGAAATTCTAATTTGTTAAAAAAAAAAGATCATGTGTAGGACTATCTTCTCTTCTAGAGACAGATCTTTTCGGGTACAGTCACACTGCCTGTGCAATTCCGCCATGACCTTATCCGCAGATGTTACTCTTGTCAAAAACAAGGTTGGTAAATATGATATAGATGTACAAGCACCCACATATGAGCAAAGGGTCATAAACTAGGATGGCTTTGGAATAGTAGCAAGGCATTTAAATTTAGCAATATTTTGAGACATCGTTGCTGATCTGTACCTCCAGACTTCACAGAATTTATTGCTGGCCTGTATCTAAAATTAATTATTGCTAGCACATTGATCAGCAAAGGGACACAGTCAAATATAGATCGTTTCTGACAGATGTGCTTCCTGGTAAGTTTCTCATAGAGTAATAGTTAATAGGAAGGGAATTCAGTAGATTTTTCCCTCCATTTGCTTACTGAGGAGAAAACTTTTTTTTTTTTTTTTTTAAATAATCATCTGTATTAACATATTCATCTCAAACTGAATGTATTCTAATCTGTTTTCCCTGCTCACATCAGCATGTCACAGCAAAAAGGAGACACGGAACAGACTATCATTATAGCATCTTCCTAATTCCCAAGGAACAAGAGGAGACATCATCTTTAGAGGAGGAATGAAGAGGAGAATATTCATCTTCATTTGCAAGAACTGACAAGTCTTTAAAATTTTGTCACAAGTCTAATGCAGGCCTCACTGGTACATGGATATTCCTGCTGAGACTGGAAAACCTGTCTTGGGATCTCAAAGATTAGTAGCTAATAATCAGTGATAAGGTCAATCCTTTCTTCCCAAAGAGAATGGTCCAGGCTTAGAGTTCACGTGATCTTGAGAGCGCTGCTTAGACTTCAGTGGATCCCTTCTTCCATATCAGAGGAACATCTGGGATATTTTCCCACTGCTAAACAAACACAGAGGCTCTCTGATGGTTAATGCACTAGTGCAATAACTGCTGGGGGGGGAGAAAGAAAAAAAGAAAGACGAAAAAAAGTGTAGCTCCCTGCTGTCATCTCTTGCAACATCCCTTTTAGCACCAAAAGAGCCACATGGGGAACCACCATCTGCTTATTCCAACAAGGCAACTGGCAGCGTTTGAGACCTGTTTCTTACCTTGACTGACTCTGATTGACAGCATTTGTTAATAGCTCTTATGTGAGAACCAGTGCTAACTTTCCTGACAATTAATAAATAAATTATTTTCCAAACCAAAAGTATGGAATGTAATTGTTTTTCAAAATATTTAAAACAGTCAATGGTGTGCTTACATTTCTGTATACATTTTTAACATTGACCCCATTTTTATCACTTGGTCATGCCTCAGGATCTTTGTCTATTTGTATATTGTTTTTTTAGCTGTCTACAAGGAAGATTAAGTAGTAGTTCACACTTTGTAAGGAGTAATAATTAAAGGGGCTTTAACTGACCATGAATTATAATCTCCATTAGCAGTGACGTTTTAAAAAAGGTGATGTTTGTAGTATGCTCAGCTAGAGAAATGCATGAATGATGGCCGATTACTTAAGGTCCCTTAAGGCCCCATAATGTTAAACTCAGATGATGAACAAATTGCAAGTTTTATAGTAGGGCTGCATTAACCCATGCATATCCACAAACAACATTTCTTATCACATAAAATGGAATTAGAACATGCCCATCTCTTCCAAAATGAAACAATACAGAAATAGAAATTAAAAGTATTGTAACTGCATTGCACAAGGCCATTCTTGTAAGTATATTGCAAGTATTACATTGCAATGTGGTCTCCAGCATTGTAACTTATGATCTCCAAGGCTCTGAAAATACTTCTACTTCTAGAGGTAGCACACATATCAAAATTAGAGTGCACACACACTCAAGGTTGCAGGTGAGTTTAAAACATTAGTATCAACCCTTTATGCCTCCACTGACTTGCTGACCAAGTTAGAATATCAAACTATTACATGATCCATGCCATAAGATTTGTGAGTTTCTCCAGAGCGAAATCTTGACCTTGCTGAGGCCAAATACCTACAGACCAATCCTCTAGCCTTTTTCCTGTACTACACAAGATGATACGAGGGTGACATTGCCCCGGCACAGGCTGCCCAGAGAGGTTGTTGGGTCTCCTTCTCTGGAGATCTTCCAAACCTGCCTGGGTGCCGCCCTGTGCCCCGTGCTCTGGGTGTCCCTGCTGCAGCAGGGGGCTGGACCAGATGATCTCTGGAGGTCCCTTCCAACCTCAACCATATCTGATGCGGATGCACTGTTTATTAGTCACAAGTGTTTTAGAGACATAGAGGGCCTAGGAAAAGATGCAGAGCAACACTGAAGAATTATCTGAGGAGAAGGATAACAGAGAAGAACTCTGAGTGTTATGTCTTCCCTGATCTGCCCCTGCAAAGATCTGCACTAATTTACATCAGCCGAAAAGCTACGCAAGATGGGAGGACAGAGTGAAGAGCAGAATGGAAGAAAGCATGTCTGAAGAGAGAGGAGAAGGTGGGGTGTCAGTGATAGAAACCACACTCTGAAGACTCCCTCTGTTTGGGAAGTGCTTTGTTTTCTTGGTTATTTCTTAGGCTGGGTGTTCTACAGGTGCACCTTTTTAGTGCTCACTGAGGTACGTACTCCTGCATCTCCTGCCTGCTGCATAAAGCTGGAGTGACTTTTTCCTCTGGAGCGCTAGGGCTTTGAACGCAAACGAAGGAGAGAAGGGAGCAGCAGGGTTGTTGGCCTCTGTGAGGGCAGGTAAAGCACACTGGGTTGGCATAGGCAGCCAGGGAGCCCAATGTGACTGATGGAGAAAAGCACATAGGCTTGGAAGGCACCTGCAGGGATGTTCAGTTCAGACCATACCTGTTACAGCTCCCATATTACCCAAACATTTTAAGAAAGCAACTGAGCTCCATCTCAAAACTTTTTGTCCCACTGCTCTGACCAGATGGCTGTTCTGCAGCGTCACTTCTGTAATGCTGAGGAACCACCTGCTAGGCACTAAGTCCAGTATATTCGTAGTGATGTTGCCCTGTGTCAGTATTAAACTAGCTTAAACACCTTTCAGCTTTCCTTGTGGTTACCCCAGTGTACTTGTGACATGCAATTAGATCTTTTCCCAGGCTTCATTTTGCTAGATTAATGAAGCCAAACTCTTCTAGACTCATTTCATATGATGGGCCCTATGTTTCCCTGACTAGCACAAGCATTTCTTTGCACCGGTGATGACCATCGTCCTGCGTTCACCTAGGACAACTAAGTTTTTCTCCCTGATACCTGTTTCTCTTCAGGGACCTTCTAGCCAACACCAGATTTTTTCTGTAATCAAGTCATATCCCTGCATTTGTGATGCAAAATATCATCCAATTTTTATTGCTTACAGGCTTCAGTATTATCCTACTCTTTCCATATGGCATCCTCATTTCCCCCTGCTTTTCCACTGCTTTACAACTTCATGTCTTTAGCTAACTAGCATCTTCTGCATCTGGGGGCATGCATTTTCACTTTATTAATGAGAAGATGGAATATGGGGGGTGGTCAGGAAGCTTCACTACTGAACTACCTTTTAAATACTTCAAAAACAGATGGTAATTAATAGTTTTTCTTAAAATCTTCTACTAATCAACATTTTATCTGTTTCACACATAGTATTTCTTGTGACACCACATCAAAGACTCCAGCCATAATACCTTCTTTGATTTCCTTTGGAAAAACCTGGGTTACGAGAACATAATTTGACCCCTGTAACAAAGTCCACAGCATTTCACTGAAGAGAAAGGGAGATTCACTCAAGTTTCTTGTGACTGGAGAGGTGTAGGAGTACGTTTGGCTAAACAACAGGAAAAACAATGTTTTACTTTTAATTTGCACTATTAGTATAGTATGTGAGTCATAGCCTTATGATCCCTGCTGGGAAAGTGGGTGGGATAAAACCACTCACAACGGAGAGAGATTCTTGGTTACAATCTAACGTCTGAAAGAAAATTTAAACTTACATCTGAAAGTTCACACCGACACTAGTAGCATCAGGGTGTTTATAGACCTTAGCCTTCTTCTAAGCCGACACGTGAAAGTTTGAAGTGTGCGATTTTCCTTTTCTTATTTTATCACAGCTCTTTCTATATCAACTGGAAAAGGTTGCAAACTCTTAGATTTGAGGGGAGGAAGTGGGGGGAAGGTTTGGAAGCCTTTTGAATTTTTGCCCAGAGGAGACAGAAGAGGTGCCTCATCAAATGAGTTCTTCTGAGAGAGTTACAGCCCCACCTCTTCCTAATTAAGTGCTGCAAATTTGCTGAGAACTGACAAGTGAAGCTGATGTTTTGCTGGTAACCACGCAGTAATTATGCTTTTTCTGTGCTGGAGGCAATACTTTTTCACTTGGCATAACAGGCTCATAATTGTGTGCATGGTGCTTTCTCCAAGCAGCATCTGCGGAATTAGGAGGAATGAAATGAGGCCTCATGTCTAACTTGGCAAGTGAAGAATATTTTGTGTAAAGACATCTGCTATTCAAGTCACTCTGCTATCTGGATGATTCTTGTCCCTTTTTTCAGTCACATCTATAAAACATTTTAAGGCATTGCTGGAGTAGTTGGGGCTACTTTACATGACTTTGACTATATTAGAGGTGGAAAACACAACCGATATCCTCTTTACAGCTCCCTCATAAAGGGAAATGTACGCAGAGAAGTCTTACTGTGAATGCCAATTAGCTCCACTGGACTGAATTATTCTGCAACTTGAACAAAAGAGCCATAAGGAGGCATAAATTGCAACCTTGAGGGTGAATCACTTTGATATTCAGTGAACATGACAAATGACTCGCAAGTTTGAAAGCAGACAGGAGGGAGAGGCAACCAAAGCATGTCAGGGACAGGGCTACTTTGTCCTATGGCTTTCTTGAATTAGACCCTTTCTGCTGTCCCTTCCCATCCCTTTATCTTCAGCATCTTCAGCTGGGGCAGAGCAGGAAAGAGAAGGAAGGGAAGAAGCGAGCACAGGCGATGCAGAACACTTGGTAGCTGCAAGCCACCCTGGGCAAAAACACGGGCTTGCCACATGTTTCCTTGGGATCGTGTGGTGCAGGAAAGGCTGATAGACGTGGCGGGAGCCAGCTTGCCAGCCACCAGGAGAGGGCCGGGAGCCAGCTGCCATCTGCGCGCGTGGCAAGCGCTTCCTCCTCAGGAGGAAGAGTCTCCCATTAACGGGATTAGCTGCTCGCAGAGTAGCCCATCATTTTTATCTCCTCCAAACTCCTGACGCTAATGTGTTTTATGATCCTACTCTCACTAGATTAATATTAAAGAGTAGGGGGGGGAAAATGCATGAAAGAGATCAATATCAGCTCAGAGATAAGTACCTATGCTGCTAGAAGACTGGAATGTTGCTAAGGTACTGAGAAACAGGAAATCTAATAAGAGGAAAACAGAAAACATTGCAGAGCATTCTCATTTTCTGTCAAATAACCCATGGAGCATTCATTTCAAGGTACCTTGCCAGATATTCTAGTGACATAAAGCTCTGATAGAGCTCCTCTATAACTAAGTAACCTCTTTGTAATGAGCAGCAATTAAGAGCAGGCTTATAAGGCTTATGAAAGATACAGGTGAAAATTAAAAAAAAAAATGTATTTTAAAGCCATAGAGCCAAAAAAAATCCATACCCTGTAAGTGTAGCTGTTCTGACAATATTTTCTATCAATCTCACACTCCCCACAGCACTCCACTCCTGAAATCTCTGAAACAGGGTCAGAGTGGATTCTGTTCAAATCCAGCGCAATCATTCAGCTGGCTTTTAAGGGCAGGGTCAGCATTCACCTACCTTGCTTGAATGGCAATAGTGCATGGAGCAAAGCTAAGCACAGAGCTCAGCCTTGCACGGGCTGCACAAGGGCTCAGCCCAGCACCACCCGTCGCATGCAGCCAGCCTGAATCAAGCGCCCTTGAAATCCCCGAGCTGCTCCTTCACACAGGGAGCACCAGCAGCTCGAGCTGCCCAGAGCAACCCAAACGCTGCTTGTGTGGGGTACTTAACACCCACCTAACTGCAGGCACCTGAACAGCCTCCTTTAGGGAGAGGGGTCTTCAAAAGATCCGTTTCTTGTGAAAGCAGCCTTTGAATTCACGGGACAACCTGATTTCCTGGGAACATGGTGTGATATCCAGGTTCCCCCAGCACAGAACATTTTGAGAGGATTGCAAACATTTTGCAATATTTCAGCACCCCCAAGGCACACAGGGTTTGCCCAGGCAGTCTGAGCTGCTTTTCAGGTGTTCTCTGCTTAGAAGCCCTGGCACATGTGCAGCATTTGCCAGTCAAGCTTGTGCATGGCTGCTCTTTGCTCTGAATGCAAATAAAGACGAGGAACAAGAGCCTTGCAGCCTGCAAGGTTTTTTTGGAAAAAAAAAAAAAAAAAAAAACACAAACTCGAAGGTTTTTTGCAAAAAAAGAGCCTTGCAAGCCTTGCAGCTCCAGGGTGTGAGTCCCGCTGCTGAGCATCTTCAGCCATATAAAGGTATGCATACAAAATAAATACATAAATAAATAAATGTAGGCCTGTGGTGGTGTTTTTCCTGCCAGACTTTTTTTTTTTTTACCTGAGAAACAAACAAACAAAAAGGCATAAGCACAACCCCGGGCTGCAGCGCTGCCCTATTGCTGCGCGCACAAGCGATCGCTGTGCGGTTGGGAGCGGTAGGGCAGCACCGCACCATGAGCGCAGAGATCTGCACGGGCGCCTCGCAGGAGCCGCCGGCATGAAGGCCTTGGCCAGTCCCTGTGGTCAGCAGTGGCACTGGAAGCCCCTGCTGGGGTCCCCGGGAGGGGACAGGGCTGTACGGGCAGCGCTGGGGAGCAGCACAAGTGACACAAGCCCTGGTCCTGCTTCTCCTGCATCTCAGCAGGGCACCCAGCTGCTTCCACCCAGCACGTCGGCCTGCGCCAGCTGCTCGGCAGGACGTGTCCGTTTGCCAGCCCTTACTGCCAAATACACGGAAAGGTCCAGGGGCTGCAGGGAGGCTGGGGTGCTGCCTTGGAAAGGCAGCCTGGGAGGAGTGGGAAGCATGGAAGTAAAGGACGCGTGTGGGAGAGGTGGCTTTATGGGCTGGACCCACGGTCTGGAGATGAAGGTTCTGAGTTTTGGAGAGGATAGGGCTGGAAAAAATGGGGAGAATGGGAGTGTCTCACTTGGTTTAGCCTCATTAGAATAGTTCGATTCTACCTGGAGATTTTATTTCAGAATATTTAGGAGACGTAGCATGTAAATCCTGCTTAAGGTTCAGCATTATTGGAGGTTTCTATAACCGCAGCAATGGAACTGCGGTGGGAGAAATACGAGATCAGTGGGACAATAAATGTACTTATTTTCCAAATTCAGCTGTTGGGCCCAGCAGCTAATCTTTTAAATACTAAGAATTTTGAAGGCCAATCTTTATTCTCCAGGGCACTTTCATGATCTCTACTGTCCTCCCAGGAGATAGACTGGTAGGTGATATTTAAAAGACATTTAGTATTTTTAAGAGAGACCAAACAAAATGTTAAGAATATTTAAATACAACTCATAAATGAAAATAAGGACAACTGAGGCTCATCACAAGGATTAACTAGCCCAAAGGCAAATGCCTCTACCAACTCCCCATACCACTTGTGTTGTACATTTGTGCACGGCCACACAAAACCGTGGCCTGGCTTATGATGAAAGGTCAGTATGTCCATGTGTAACCGACATGAAGGTGAATTAAATGAATAAATATAAGGAAAAAATTCAATTCAAAATTTCTAGATAGATGTTTAAGGATCTAGTTCTTTGTGGAAAAAATATTCTGCATAAAAACATCACTTCTGTGTTAGAAGAAGAGAAAACCTAAAAGCAGTTTGGCTGAAAATGTTTCAGTGTTCACTTTCTTATACAAAAAAAAAAAAAAAAAAATCAAGATTTTTCCACAGCAAATTAATATATTCCACAAATAGACAAATCATTCATCAAACAACTAGTTCTTCTTTTTGAAGCAATGTAGATAGTTGTTTGACATTTCTCTTAGTCTGAACATTCTCAAACCCCCAATGTTGACATTAAAACACCTTTGTGAATCACTTTTGAATGAAAGCAAACATTTATTTTAGTTCCCAGCCTCTGGGTTCAGCATGGATCCCACAGCACAGAAAACACTGCAAAGAATGATTTGGATAAGAGTAATGGGAACATAAGGAAACTGAAATGTTCTTTGCATTGCGTTGACCCCTCTCATGATGGTTACTTATGATTAACACACCACGGAAACAGGGGGAGACACAAATATTTCATGTTCCTGTAATACGCTAAGAACCAACACACTAGACAAACTGCAGCACTAAGAACTTTCTTTTATTTCCATCTTTCCTCATCAAGATGTGCAAGTGATAGACAGGCTGGGGACTATGGAAAATCACCCTTTTGTAGTGGCAAGGCGTGCGCGGATCACGAGAGGAGAGAGGGGGAGAAACTAATCTTCCACATTTCATTTTTTACCTTGTGCATCCAGTTTGCAATATTGAGATATCCCAGCGGCAACAAGAGGGAGAACTTTTTACATTTAGTAACATTTATTTCTGCATTCGGTATCAAGTACATAAGTGCAAATATTCAGAGTCCATAATTAAGTCCATTAGGAACTACAGAGAATGTAATACAAATTGTAATAAATTTAACAAGCTGGAACTTTCCAGTAACCATACATGTAAATTAGCCTGTCAATCCCTTTACGACAAAAGTACTGGGTTTTGTTTTCTTTTTTTTTTTTTTCTTTTTCGAGTTATACAAAACTGATTACTTTAAGTACCGATTACTGTTTATTTTATCTGTGCTGGAAAACACTAAAACATCAGTCTACAATTCTATATAGTTAATAAAGATGAATCCAACCAGCAACCCAGTGACGTAGAAGCAATTTTAACTATTGCATCAGTGCGCTAAGCAGGAAAGCCCCTAGCCACATGTAACATTAAAAGTTATAGAAGCGATGCCAATAGAAGAAGGAAGAACACTAAAAAAATAAAATAAAAAAGGTCAATATTATTTAGGCTCTCACCATCATGCACTTTATAAGCAACACAAAAAAAAACACATCTAGTACACTTTTCTCTTTACTATACTTTAGTGCTTGACACAAGTGTTTGCAAATATTCTAGGTGCAGAAGCAGCAGGGGAAAAGCACTGCTTCCGAGTTTTATGTTTCTAAGATTACGGTGTTGAGAAAAAAAAGAACAATAAATTTGCAGTAAGGTGTAAGAACAGAGATGTTTCACTCCAGATTCCCCTATCATACACTACGGTAGTTGATGATGTTCTTGATGTCTGCTTTACTCTGCCTTTCTCTTAGCACCTGGGATTTTAGCCTGAATCCTAGAAGAGAAAAAAAAAAAAAAAAGAATTATACAGTCAGGCAGCTCTTCCATTTCAGGGGATCCCCACTGCAGTCTTAGCTGGGGTAATCTTTACTTTAGCTTGCTTTCAGTGTCCAAAGGGAACCTCCGAAGCTGTTGCTCCTTGTTACAACATCTGCTGCTGCTCAGAAACGTTTGGTTCCATCTCTGAAACTTCCCTTCAGCAACTTGTAGGCTGCTGACACATCACCTCTCAGCCTCCCTAACAGGCCCATTTTCCTCAGTGTCACTTTGTGGGTTGCTTGCTCTCTGTCCCTCACCATCCTGTAGCCCCCCAATGGAAATTTGTTCAGTCGACTTTTGCAAAGCTGTGCATACAATTTGCTGAGGTGTACGGACCTACCTTTCAGTCCTGCTTCAGCAGTTCTCAAGTCTATCCTTAGACTTCACTATGCCCTTGTGAATCCTACAGAAACTTTTCATGCAGGCAGCACATTAGGAACTTGAGCAGACTGCCTCAGAAACCTCATTCAGATGTTCTGCCCATTCCATGATGGTTTGACACCCTTGGGGTCATGATCCTTGTAGGTTTTAATAATAATGTTAATAATGTGGGAATTATAATTAACTCTACTGGACTGAGACCCCGAGTATGAAAAGCCAGGCTTGGGGTGGTCAGTGACGCAAGGAGTTGAGACCTTCTCTTTGGTCTGTGTGGTCAGGTAAAGATATGGACATCAGTCCCTTGTGGGGCTGCTCTGTCCGGAGCTCCCCCAAAGGAGCGGAGAGGGGAGGGAAGGATGCAGGGCCACAGCTCAGCCCCAGTCTATACTTGTCTGAGAAGGACTGTGTCTCTCCAGAGGCCTCCCCGCAGAGAGGGGACATGTCATGCACAGGGCACAGCATCTCCAGGACCACCCAGCTTTAGGCCACCTCGAGTGCCCAGGGCCCTCCCAGCAAGATTTCTGGCCAAGTCGCTGCTGAACTCACTTTGCCACAACAGTGTTTATGTGGGTCCGCACAAGCCCCAAGTATTGATCAATCTGTGCCTGCAAAGAGCACAAGGAGACAAAGTCAGCTGGGAGCCAACAAGGCAGAACCACCCCAGCAGCCAAGTGATGGGGCTCTCGAGAAGCTGCTGCTGGACTTACCTGGTACTTGTCATATACAACAGGTAGGGTAAACATAGACACCACAGCTGCAGAGAAAAAGAGCACACTGTTATATTCCTGCTCATCAGATCCCTCCAGAAATGAGACCTACTTCGAACAGTGACAAACACGTATCATGCCACTTGGTCAGCTGATCCACCAGGGATCTTTGTATTGAAAATGAACGTTGCTCAGGCCTTCCAAATATGGAATTTCCCATTTCCCTGGACCTAGTACCTACAATCCCATTAAAAAATTTGGTTATAGCAGGAGGGACAATGGAATGGAAGTAACGAGTACTAGCTGAAAAGGGAAATAAAAGTTAATGTCTTAGCTGAGAGGCAGACACACTATGTATTGTCTAAAAAGAGATTGCCAGGGAGTTAAAAATAGATTTTAAAATAAATGATCATTTTTACCCATTATCAGAAGAGTCAGGCCATTGAAGAGGGCTCCCACGTAAGTCAGCAGCCACATTAGTACTGCAAACTGAATTAAAGATGGATTGTTACATTACTTCCACTGTCAGCATAAGAAGAAAGGAGTTCACTTAACTAGGTAATGTAATGGCACATTAGCCTTTTTAGTGTGTATGAGGTTGTTAAATAAGGTACATAAAAACTAAGGACTTCTATCTGAAGGTGACTGTAACGCTTTAAAAATCAATGCAGAAAATAAAAGTTAAATAGTCTGCAAGTTTTTCAGGGATACAAAAAGTCAAAAAATGTAAACACTGTACTTTTTTTTCTGTGAGTTTAACTCCATTTACCCTTATGCAGTTTGCTCCTTCACATCCTCCTTGCTCCTTTAATGTATATCGATGGCCTAATTGCATATATTCAGGAATCTGCATTGGGCACAGAATATGCAGATTTCAACACCAATTTTGAAGAAGATGGGGCCACCAGGTTGCTCCGCACTCATCAATCACAGTCACTGTGATAATCCCAGAGACCAATAATTCCTTAGGACGGACAGATGGCTGCATTTTCAAAACACCTTTAGTAATTTAGGAACCTGAGCCACGTGAGCTCTCTTACCGATCCAAAGATCTGAAGAACACCTACATAGTTAGGCTATAAAGAGCATAACTCAGAGGTGCTTCAAGGACTTCAGTAGAGCTAAGCTGGTCCTGAGACTTTTTAAACTCATGCATTACAAAGTAGTGGTGGAGTCACCGTCCCTGGCAGTGTTCAAGAAACGATGAGACACTTAGGGACATGGTGTAACAGCCATGGTGGTGTTGGGCCTACAGTTGGCCTCGATGATCTTAAAGGTCTTTTCCAACCATAATGAATCTATGATTACAGATCAGTAAACTCAAGTGCAGACTGCCAAACCTCCAATCTATGGAAAACAAGTATTTTAAAAAACAAAAAGGAGGGCATCCTTTATAATCTGTAGCCGCACACGGCTAGATTTTATAAGGATATGGTCAACCAGAGAATGAGTACTTAGAGGAACTAATATAGATTTCAAGAAATGAGTTAAAAATGTCTAAAGCAATCCTACTTTTAAGGAATCCACAAGGTCCTGAACGAGAAAGAGTCTCCTCAGCTCTTTGACTGTGCTGTTGACGTATAGCTGGAGGCAGTCCGTGTATTTCTGAATCTGGTCCTGTGAAAGATTCATTTCCATCTCCAAGTAGGCTCTGCCAAAAACACACCCTCAGTTACAGACCCAGGCAGGTTCACCTGCTGCTCCCCTTGCTCCCTCCTCCCCAGATCCCATTTTTCCGCAGTGGGAGCAATGCGTTCCTCCAAGCACAGGCACAAAGCCCCCAGCACAAGCTGTCGGCACCTTGTGCCGACCCATCTTCTTGGGCGACCGTGGGCCGAGCTGACCCAGTTTGCTGCATCTTGTTGGGCTCTCTCTCTTTACTTTGCATAAAAGGGGGTGAAATCCTAACCCGGGTATTTTCCCCACTGGCTTCCGCTGGCATGGAAGGGGACGTCCCCTCCAGCTGGCAACCTCTGGAGGAACAAACGTTGTTCTGTGGCCCCGTGCCACCTCCAGCAGCGATGCTGGCCTAGGGCCTTCTCGCCCCACTTCCCGCTGCTCCTTCTGGGCACCGTGCCCGCGCTCGGAGTTAAATCACAGAGCCGACCCATGTTGAGAAGACAGAAGCACCATCCAACAGGACCACTTTCCAGGACTGTGTTTGCAAACCAGAGTGGATCCCTGACCTGCCTCACGGACTCGCTGGCACAGCAAGGGAGACGGGACCGCTGCTCTCCTGGAGCGGAGAGCCAGGACCCTGCAGGCCAAGGGGAGGGCGACCCTGTGAAGATGCATCACCATAGCACAGCCCAGCAGTGCTGGGGGAAAGAGAGAAGCAAGTTCCCTCTGCCCAGACCCAGCACTCCTCCAGCTTGCAGAGGCGCGCTAGTCCCATTAGCTCTAATCAAACTCCTTCCCTCTGTCTGCTCATAATTTTCTGGATCTTTCAATTTTCACAATTTTGATTTTTCAATTGCCTAGGTATTAAAGGATGATTGTTTTTGTGTGTTCTTCCCCAGAATCTGAGCCAATGTGATATGAGGGCTCTCAAGACACTGGGGGATAGAAAAAAACAAAAATTCATTTGTTTGGAGCAAAAAAAACAAATGTATCTGATATAAAAGCAGCAGCTAGAGAAGCCTGAATTGTCACTAAGAATTAATCCAGGAGCAACAGTGCCTGGCCACGTCTGCAAAGCACTCACTTGAAAGGATGGCCCTCATCCGTCTTCTGCACAGCCTGTAGGACCGACTTGTAGATTCTGAAGCTGATGGTGGCCGAGAGACCGGCGAGGGCCAGGTAGGCCACGACGCTGACGACGCTGAACTGAGTCAGCGAGAAGAGCAGCAGCAGGAGGCTCCCGAACACGATCCCTGTCTGCTTGATGTCACGCCAGTACAACAGGTCGATAGCTGGGGAGAGAAGAGCGAGACGTCAAGCGTGGGAGCGGGGCTGGGGCTGGTCGCGGAGGGAGGGATGCTCCCTCTCATGCCATCTTAAATGGGATTTTAACCTGCCAAGACCAAAGCGACCTCAGAGATACACCAAGACAAGCAAGATGGATGACCTGCGTGAAATCCTTGCATTTCATGCTTCTTATGTCTCACCAGCTCCCTCTCCACTCTTGGAGAACATGGATGAACATCCCCAGAGGCAGCACGATGGGTCTCCTGCTGCTTCAAGGCAGCCACGCTCTGGGCTTTGGTTTGTTCCCAGACTTTCATGGAAGTTTTCACCCTAACTTGCATTTATTCACTCTCCAACAAGGAAAAGTTTCTGCTTTACATTAAAATTTTGCATTTATTTTTGCCACAAATGCTAATCTCCCAGTTCTGGATCAAAACATTTTCAAGGTTTGGTTGTTGATTACTGAGAAAGTTTGGGGTTAGCCATAATAACCTGGAAACCCACTGAAAGTTTTGACAACATAATTTAGTTATTTTTGAAGTTCTTAGAAAAAAAAATGCTTGCTTTTTATTTTTTTTTTTTACTGTGTAATGGCTATGTAGGTAGGAAATCATTTTACAGATGAGAACTTAAAATGCAAAAGAATCCCTTTTCCTAATTCTCACCTTGAAAGTTGATCATTTCAGAAATATTTAAAAACTCTTTCAGTATCTTAGATTACTTTCCCTGTGGACATACATGAGAGATACTAATTAAAACAATGCAAATCCTGAAAAGCATTTTCAGCAAATAGGTTTTACATTTGTAAACAAGGGAGTTTTGACAGTGCATTTCAGTCATCCGATAGATGCTGCCCAGGCTATTCTAGCACACGTTCTTACTGAGAGCAGAAATCACCATAAAAGCAAAATTTCAAGAAATGTTTGCTGAATATCCAGTCTGCAAAAGTGAATTTATTTTATCTACAACTGATTTCTGAGAGGACTCTTCCTCCAGCCAGGCACCACAGGCTTATGATGATCTAAACAAATCAGCTCTAATTTCACACTGCTCACTGAACAAGACTCCGTGAACAGCTTGAACACACCACCAGCCAAACATTTTTTCATAGATGCCGCTTGTCAAATCCTTCTGAACAAAGAGCAATTCAGGAAAACTGCAATCTGTCCAAAGAAAATTCACAAATACAAAAACAAACAAAATTAATCCGCCCATAGTGGCTCTTATCATCCCATCTCCCAAGAAGTGTGAGTCACCACTGCGTGTTTATCTCGAGTCAATGAGCTATTACTCATTACTATTACACATATTGGCATCCCTTTGCAAAGTGGTGCAGTCGAGTGCAAGAAAATGCTGCTGTATTACTGACTTCTGGTCCCTTTGTGCAACACTCACCTACTATACTCTCCATCAATATACAAAATGGAATCACCCCTGCATGTTTCTCAGCAGCATTTGGCACTAGCTCATGAGCAGAAGCATGGATTACATCCAAGCCATGGCACCAGGGAGCTCAGCAGCACATACTGGGGTCCTGGGCGGTGACTGTGCAAAACAGAAACCAGGACAGTGTTTCTAGCTATACGTCCAGGTTTCCTGCCTGCAGAAGGCAAAGGGCATGGATTGAGGAATGCTCCAAAACACCAGTAGGACATAGCCAGAGATTGCTTGCAGCTTTGCAGGGATGTGTGGGATTCATAAATGATTTCTGCAAAGTACCATACAGAGCACAAGTGAATGGTTTCTATCACTTGTCAAATTCTTTTTTCTTCTTTTTTATCCATTGAATGCACTGAAAAAATCTGTAAGCTACTTCTCTCACCAGGGTGCATTCAAAGCCTGACCATTTTTTATACTTAAGAAGTCCTTTATCTGAGGACACTACTGGAAATGTTAAGGAAATCTCACGTTTTGGAGATACTTATATTTTGTGTCTCACAATACACTCACAGTAAATGAAATGAGCCCAGATGAGTTAGCTCAGGATGCTCCACGGGGAACGCAGCTGCTGATGAAACAGAAAGGCTGGGCAGCAAGGAAGAACATTGGGAAGCAGGCAGTGGAGTCAAACAGATGAGATCTGAGCCAAAAATAGGAAAATCCTTTTCAGGGGAGTTCGTTGAGTTTATAGTAACTGAAGAGAAGATCCAAAGTGAGCAAACAAGCCCCCTCTCTTTCTTTCTAGGTTGGGAATGGGCTATATTCCCACACAGATTTACCACAGTGCATTTTCTCTTGCTCCTCAATGAGAAGGATGCTGAGAGACCCAATGCAGACCTGCTCGGGTACAGGTATATTCTGCAAGCTCCACCCTTCTGCCGTGAAATCCCTGGAGTATTTACTAAGCCGGATCAAAGAAACTCATAGCAAGATGGACAGAGGCCAGATGACACAGTTCTGGGGATATGTGTCTGCGTGAGACAGGAGATGGAGGGACAGCTGGCTCCCCCTGCCAGCCAAGCAGGACCTGGCACAGAGGTGTCCTGTGGCTTTGAGACCTGACACAAACATTCCCACATCCATGGAAAAAAGAGATGTGCCAACTACTACTCAGAAAATCTCACCACAGACAACACAGAGGAGGCAGATATGGGTTTAAATATGTTTATGGATATGTCCTGGTGCCCATGTCCAACCTGGAGCCACCAAATGCCCACCCATCAAGCACCCCCACCGAAATCAAGCATTTTTGGGGCCATGAGGCTGCAGAGATTTGAGCCATATCATTTTCCCTACAACTTAAACACTGCTTAAAACACCTGCCTGTCAGAGCTATGCTTGCTCCTTCAGCTACATTTTCAGTCACTTCAAAGGCTTTTTGCTCTATGTTTGTATTCTGTTTCCTTAAACAAACAACATTTCTCTTTAAGGTCCAGTGATCTCCCAGCCAGTGTCACCCACCAGGCATCAGAGCTCAGTGGAAAGAGCACAAAGAGCAGAGGCTGGAGCAGGGACTGCACTGCCTGGTCTTGGATGTCCCATCCGAGAGCACAGACCCTGCTCCAACCACAGGAGAAGCCTTTCCCATGGCTACAACTCCAGCATGGAAGGATAGAAGGGGAAGTGGGAAGGTGTCAGATGCACCAGGCGGCTCCAGCACTGCTTGCATCAAGCCACGCTGCAGCAGACACCTCAAATAACCTCATTAACATGGCCGAGAATTTCGGAGGTCCCATGGGCGGCAACTCGGCCACAGATGCAGCCGGTGTCTAGGATCCTTTGCCTCCTGGAATCCTCGGGTTACCATCTCCTCCTCCAACTGCTTTGCTCCAGAGCAAAGTACCTGCCACAGCAGCCCTTGGCATCGTACATAGATACCATGGGAGAGCAATGGAGAATTTCATTCCTCTTTAGATGGATTAGAGATCAACCCCTCCACACAATCCTGAACAGAAGCAAAAAGGAACAATATGGTTATCAGCCACGTTTGCACGGCTCTTTTGAGGTCAGTCTCATTCTGTACTCACATAAAACTGATTTAGTCAGTCACGAAGGCTCTAACTGGCATCTCAGCACGTGGGGACACCCTAATTACAAGCACGGCAGGGCCTGGAGCTGTGCCGGAGCCGCACAAGTTTGCACGCCCTGCAGAGACACCCGCCAGGGCGCACTGCAACAGGCTCTGGGTTTGGCTCTGACACAGGTGCCAAGTCCCCCGATAAATTAGACAGAAGGACAGGGGCCCTTCCCAGCAAAGATGAACAGCAGAATAATTAGATTCTCCAGAGGGGGAAAAAAAAAAAATCCCCCATAGGGAAAGAATAAAAGGTCCCTGGGTAGGTGAGGGTCCTGCAAGGCCCTGGCGAGTTGCTGGCAGGGGCTGTGCTGTTTGCACGCGCACATGTCCGTGCCCAGCCCCAGCTACAGGGGTTCTGCAGTGCACACACTGAATAAGCATGAAGCAAGAGGCCGCCGCCGCGCGAGGCTATTGATGTGTGATGTGCGCACGAGGCGACAGCAGGTCAAGCTGCCCGGCTGAGCAGGACGTATTTCAAACAGACGAAACGCCAGGCTTTCGAGCACCTCTGGTTTGCAGCGAGGATTTGCAGGCAGGCTTTAGCATGACAGGCCTTGAAAGCAGACTCGGTTTCACTGGGATTTGGGTACCTTACTTCTCTTTTGAAAATCCCAGCTCTGAAATCCGGACCATGTCCATTAACATGCACGAGCTGTTCAGCCATAGCTTTCCATGATCTCCTCTTAACCTCCTGCAAGAAGGGTGTCACAGCCTTTCCTTTGGTCGCTTTGCACTCACTCCAGTACAATGCACCAGAGCCCTGGTTTGTTTGTGAACATATAAAAGGACTCCTGTTTTGGCCAGAACAACCTCAGACTCAAAGCTGCTTGTACTTGTTAAGGGGGACCTGCCAGCGATTGCTAAGACAGCAGTGCTGCAGACTGTAATGTTTTCAGAAAAATTCTTCAAAAAACGTAGTCTAGTTTTGTAGTCTAGTTAAAAATCTATATATATATGGACAGGTGATGCTTTCAAGTAAATAGCTCATCAGAAGTGTCTCTTTTGAAGAATTTTTTACTAATTTTTTTTACAAAATTAGTAAAATGTGGCTCAAATAGTCTATTATTTGAAAGAAAAAGCTTTGAAGGGTGCCAGTTACTGCCTCAGCTAAGATTTATAGTGTCATCCCATCTCCTGAGACTAATCCGCACTCTCCCTTCTGTGCAAATTGCCAGCAAGGAACAGATCTTGAGCAGAGTGCCTGAAAAATCTCCTGGCTCATGTCATAGCTCTCGGATAAAAACATTTCCGCTCCTGGACATCTGGCACGACAACAGTCAGGAGACAGACCTGGGATGGGCAGGGCTGGAAGCAAGTGCTGAAAGGCTTGAGACAGCCAAGTGGATTAAGGAGCGATGCTCCGGAATCAGTGGTTCTCAGGGTTCCAGGGGGTTAGGGGTCCCCAGATAGTGGCGCAACTGCAGCCCAAGTCTTGTGGGCTCCCCCTGGGAACAAATTCCAGGGGGAGAATAGGAGATCCGAACTCACTTGTGGCCAAATGTCCCACCTTCAGATTCTCGCAGGTTTAGTCTTCAAAACACACTGCTTTAAGAGAAGAAAAGATATTTCCATTTCCCTGCCTGAAAGTGAGCATTTTAGGATGAAAATGAATGAAGATCGACAACTTACTTTACATCTTCCATAGTTTCTCTCATCCTTCCCCTGAAAATCCCTGCTCTTCTCCTTCCGCCTTTGCAAATTTTTCTCTACTTCACAAAACTGACTGAGAAATAAACACTCAGGGGGGCAGCATTTAACATGGGATTCGGAACAAAAAGTGTGTGCAAAAGCCTTGCACCCAGCTTTCAAACATGCTCCTTTAAGATGGAATAAAAGGTTACACTCTCTTAAATACATAACTAGGGCTTGGACATGATCAAACTGTCCTCCCTACAGTGGAGGACCCTTTGGGACTCTGTTGGAGATAAAATCAATAGAGCTGTACAGTATTGTAGTATTGTTAATGAGAAATGAGAAAAGGCTGCCTTTAATATGATATACAAACACTATGATTCATTTCTCAGGCCTCCTGGCAGTGAAAAGCTTAGGAATCTAATTGAACAAGGACAGTCTTGTTAGTTTATAGCATTTGCCACAACAAATATTTGACAACAAATATTACTACTAAAGATGAGTCTTTGAATAGCAGCAAATACTACACACACTCAAAGAAATTCCAATTTAGGGTTTCATGAAGCTCATGAAAGCCTCGAAATCTACTTCTTACCAAAGCTGGACCCCTCAGTGCTAAAGCAAAGTGCATGATCAGGCAGGCCTAGATGCACCTCTTGGCTTTCTCTCCATACATTAATAAAAAGGTGGAAGCATGCAATGAAAGCAACACATCTGCATATGCGCATGTCTTTGTGAGGGTGGGGATATATACATACACATATGCACATGTGTTACCAGGATCAGAGAAGAGAGAGGAAAGCAGGTTTCCCCCATGAAGTCAATGGTATCTCCCCCACCAATTTCAATAAATCCACCATTTTACCTGTTGTACTATGAGGTACAGATCCTCTGCATCTCGCTGGGCACAAGGACCAGGTGATGGGCTTGCCACATTGCGCAGGGGGAGCAAAACGCAGTTTTAGCGATGCCCTGGCACTGTATTGCCAGCGAATCCTTCCCCCGGGGAAGTTTTCACCGCAGGCTGCGGGACCAGGTTCTCTTCTCCGCAGCGGAGAATCCAATGCGGGGGTTGCCCCATTGCCCTCAAGGGAGCCGACTCAAATGTAATAGAGGGATACAACTTCTAATGAGGAGCCTGGTGCTTTCAGGAGACTGCTATGATAAACAGCAGATATATTTGTTCTGCTTTATGAGAAATCCCTCCTTACCCTTCCACTCCAGCCATGTGGGAGCTCTCCATCTTTCATCCTCTTATACACACAATGTCCACGAGCAACCTGTCCTTAGTCCAGCTTTATAACTTCACCTTCCACCTTCCCCAAGACTCAACCCTTTGCTCACCACACCTTGGTACAAGGTGACCCGGAGCAGGGACGGGACTTTGGGCAAGTCAGAGGGCTTAAAGTCTCTTTCAGAGCAACAGTTATTTGGTGCCTGACTTAGTGTGTGATCTCAGTAACATGTCTACCAAGACAAAAGACAAACCCTCACACAGCCGCGAGTACCACCGCTCAAGCAGGTGTTTCAGAGAGGCATGGTTTCACACAGGCTAACGCTGTAGCTACAGGCACCACACACAGCGTGTTGACACAAAGCACCTGCAGAAAGTCTTGATTTCCAGATCACACCTTCTCCTGTCTCCAAGATCCTTATTCCTATCAACGGTGCCCATATCGATCATTATCAAAATAGAAACAAAACACAAAAATCTTTGCCTTAGGGACTAGAGAGGACTTGGGTAGACCAAAGAAAGCTCAGCAAATGTATCCCTACCTGCCTTTGCCAGTTTACGTGGAGGATATTATTGCTCTCCTCTGAACTCAGGGAGGAGGAGGAGACCAGAGTGCCTGAGTGCAGCCCCTGAACGCCCATGATGGTACAGAAATGTTAAATGGTCCTGAGACGCTCCTGATCAAAAAAACAGGTCCACGCCCCTCCTAACTTCAACCAACATTTTTTAAAACACTGGAAATTTTCAGCATTAACTGCTCAGACCCGCTTGAGGTGTCAGAATTCAATATGACATGGAAAGAGCATCCCTCTCAGTGTCAAAGCAAACTCAAGAGCTAAATTCTCCAGGAACCTGATGAAAGCAGAAGGAGCCCTGCAACATTGCTTGAGGTTGTTGGTGCATCATCCTCATCCTCTTGCAGGAGTTCAAATTACTTAACAGGTAACATCTTAAAACAATCTAATTTTAGAGAAATATTCTCCTTTTTCTGTCAATGAAAAAATCTGTACTTTCAGATACAACACAGCAGGTGCACCCTGAGCACATTTTGGCAGAGCTATTAAAATCCCACTGATTTTTTCATACCAGACCAGCGTGTTTTGGGGACAGTGGCAGTCCAACAACATAAGAGAGCTTGCCCCTGAATTGGACCTCTTAGTCTTGCATCCTACGGCCATCCACGGCAATGTGCTTGACTGAATCTCTTGGCATTTTGAGAAACATCTCAGTGATAACAGGAAAGCATCATTTAGAGCCCTGTAGATACTAAAGAACACCTGCAAACATGTGCCCTGAAGGACGAATGTCCTCACTTCTACTGTCTTTCATCAGTGGCGCAAGTATTAGCTCAGTTCTTGGCTATAGTATTTATTTATTAAATAAAAATTGATCATTCTAGAACAAAGAAGGGATATTCATCTTACAGATACTCTTTTTCTTTCTTTTTTTTTTTAAATCATGTGGCTACAAATTATTAGGGGGAAAAAAGCAAATTTGAGATCTGAGCCCTGAATATGCCTTCATTTTCCTCCCTGAAGAGAGGTTTAAATAGGGTGCTTTGGAAGGCATCCTCCTCATCCTCCTTCTCCTGTTGGGACTCTGCCTATGCTAGCAGGGAGGTTTCAGCTCAGACATCTTCATGTCTTCAGTGTATCCACATTCATAACTGCCCAACTCCAGCCCCTTTGGGCCCCTTTTGCTAAAACCCACTCCCTGCAAAGCATCTGGTTGAAGGACTTGTTTCTGATGCGATGGCCTGATTTGTCCAGGCTTGGGAGCATCAGGGCCATTCCTCCTCTTCTGGTAAAACCAGGATCACGGCAGTAGCATCAAGCTGAGACGGAAGAACAAAGGTGTTGACCTCTAAGTGCCATTCTAGCTAAAGTACTAATTCTCCATAACTTTTAAGTATAGCTTTGTGGAAATATTTGCTAACTAGTTGCTTGCAATGATGACTTTGTCCCAAGATTTTAGGTCTACTGAAGTCCATCACAAGACCCAACTGCTGGGACAGATCCTTAGCTATTGCAGAGAGGGAGAGCTCATTTGAAGCGAGACATTTTGATCCTCACTCGATCCACAATATTTTCAGTACTGAAGGTACTGAGTGACTGAAATTACGCTATCATGGTAACAGCCATAATTAGACGGACGTGTGAATTGTCAGGAAAAGTATACACTCATAGCACACCTGCATTTTTGCCATTGAACACCTCCATTAGTCAAAGTGGGGAGCACTGCCACGAGCAAATCATTGCAACGGCTTCTCAGCACCCTTGAGAAACCAGTTGCTACAACTCAAGCTAGGAAGCCAGATTTCTGGATACAGCTGCCACCAAAAACACTTCTCCAGGGGAGTTATGTAAGCTGAGTGGATGCGATGACTTCCACAGCCCTTTCCCACGCTAGACTGTAATTACAACATGGGTAACATTAGGGTGCCAAGGCCTCCCTAACGAGTTACTGCCCACCAAGTCGCCCAAGCCCCGCGAGCCGAGTCCCCGTTGGGCGGGTTCCTCTGCACCACCTCGCATCTGCTCCGGGCTACTTCAACGCATCACGTCCACCACGAAGGAAGACGCGAGCACGGAGCAGGGCTGCAATTCCCCAAGGCCCCCTATGATAATGTTTTGAATGGAGCATATGCCCAGCAGAGGAGAATTACTCTCCTGGTCTCCCTAAGGGGCGATATCAAAATCTATCATCAACCTAATCACGCTATACTTGCAGGACACCTAGGTAAAACACACCCAGCAGTGTTTTTAAGTGATAATATAGCAGTAGAAATTGCTTCCTTGCAAAGGATCAGTTGGCAAGGCCAGAGCCCCACCCAAAGTCTCTGCAGTTTCTCAGCATCCTTAGCCAGTTTTACACCAACCATAAATACTGCAAGGGTGAAACGCAGATTTAATTAGCTGCAGGCTTTAGTGTTTCCTCATTAGAAGCTGTGCTAATTTCAACCTTGTATTTCTACCATTCCAATTATTTTCTATATTTGCTGAGATCAATATCCACATTTGTTACGCTTACAGTCCGATTGCAAGTTTCTAGAAGAGAATCAAGGATTCCACTGATAATTAATGAAGCTGACAAAATTACAGAGCTTCAGGTTCTCACAAAGCTGGTATTCTGGGATGCCGTGGAGACTGCATGAATAATAGATATTAAAAGAATCAATGAAAAACAGTCTTTATTCTTCTGAATTTTAAATCCCTTCCTATTTTATCTGAGATTGATCAAAGATTTTTCCAGGCAGAAATAATATCCCGTGACTAGTCTGTGTTTTCTGCAGGACCATTTTGAAAGCAGAAAGCACCACCCAAGAAAAAGAGATATGCAAAGGAGTGGCAGTGAGGCAAGGGCCTCACTGATTCCTGCTGATCTTTTTATTTTTGTTCCTGTTTTTTGTTTGTTTGTTTGTTTCAGATCACCATGGGGCATATTGTGTCATTCAATTTTCAGCAAATATACCTCTTGGTATCCAAAAGGAGTGCACAAAAGGCAAGAAAGCTCACTATTAGTATTAATTATTAATTAAGCAAGAGCATCATGCCCTTTGTTATCCTCCTGGTTTTGTATTTATTAACAAATACAGCTTTTTCTGCTAAAAATGGCAAAGATGCAGTCGGGAATAGAGGCAGGCTCAACCACTGACTCAGCTAATTCATGATTTTACCAGAATCAGCCTTTTCCATCACCAGAAAAAAGACAAAAGGAGCAAAGCAGCAAACAAAACCCCACCTAGCACAGGAGTTGATATGCAAAGCTGGATGAAAAGATGCCCCTAACTTTCCTCGTGCCTCCCCCATGCCCAAGATGAATCGCAAGACGCTATGGAAAACCCAGGCCCCTGGTTTCGGCACGCGGAGCTGCCGGAGTCCGGCATTTAACAGGTGCCTCTGTTGACTTGCCAGGCATGCGTCTCCATGAGAAGACCCTCTGCATTTCAGGCTGCAGAAGCTGCGAGCTCAGCGTGGACCTCCGTGTCTGTCCAAAGGCTCTCCCCTCATCTCTTCCCAAAACTGGGCAGGTCTCCAGCTGCCCCTGCATCCGGCAGCGGTTACGGAGCTCCAGCCCGGAGAGCATCCAGAGCAGCAGCGAGATGCCGCCTCTCCCAGGGATGCTGCCATGAGCAGCGCATCACATACGGCCTCATCGGAGTAAACAAGCACTTTAAAATTAAGCCGTGCCATCAAGCCCAGCCTGAGGCAGACAGCAGGCTATGCCACTACTTTCCCGCCCTATTTTTTCTTTTTTCCTTCCCTTTTCCCTGCAATCTGTCTCCCGAAGCAGCATCGCAGGCGCTGCCTTTCTTTCCCCCACCCCGCTCCAAAAAAACAAAACCAACACCCACAAAGGCTGCCGCTCGCTGGGAAGCCTGAAACCGCCTTAAAAAAATGGCTGCAGAACGGAGCCGCGCAAGGGGCGCGCAAAATGCGCACCCACCCCCCACCCCACATTTCCACGCGGAGCAGCTCGAAAGAGCAGCAAAGGGTTTCATGATCATCCTTAGTATTAATAATATTATTATTTAAATGGCAGTGTCTTGCAAAGCGCGGAGCGGGCGGCGATGCTGCGGCGGCTCCGCTTTCTTTGTGCGGGCCCTGGGTGTGTCCGGGGGGGGGGGGGCGCCCCTCACCGCCGCCTCGGACCCTCGGCAGCCGCCGACCCCCCCTTTGCTACGAGCCCCCAAAAGGCAGAAATGAGGGAAGGTGCCGCTGGCTGCAAGGGCGGATGCTTTTTGCAATGCGGTGAGGGGCACAGACCTGCAAGGCGGGATGCTCGGGGCGGGGGGGCGGATTTGGGGCTGAAACGGCTGCAGAAATCTGCTAAAAAAAATATATTAAAGGGATTCTTGTCCCCGCCGCCCAAAAAAGAAAAACAATCTGGCCGGGGAGGGCCGGGGGCAGCGTCCGCAGGTGAAGCGGCGGCTCCAGCCCTCGCCGCCCGTGCCGGGCAGTGCCCGGGCGCAGGACACCTACCCTGGCCTTTCCAGCTGCTCCAGAGGCAATCCATGCTGGAGGAGTCGGCGCTCGCCTGCATGGCGGCCGCGGCGGGGGGGCGCGGAGCGGTGCGGGCCGAGC
>VZSV01000086.1:466289-493724 GCA_013398735.1 Nothocercus julius
AAAAGCCAGGGCACGACCTGGCTCGGAGCTGCACCTGCTTTGCTATTTTTTCCCCCCAAACTACCCCAGAGACACAAGGAAATGGCAGAGCAGGTGTCTGTGCAAGGCAGGGCGAATCCTGAGGGCGGCTGCGCTCTCAGAGAGGCCACTCAAGGTTGGGTTCCTGCACCAGCAATTGGTCCTCGCATTACGTGTGTCCCCTGCCTCAGTTTACCACCCATCAAGAACCCACTAAAAGCCTCCTCCTCTCCTCCTCAGGTATCAGAATTAAGCACTGCTTGCCCAGTACTTACTTGACAAATAGTGGAGAAAATGCCCCAAATTCATGCAACCCTGATGCCTTTTCTGTTTTTTTTTTTTCTTTTTTTTTTTTGTCCATCACATAAAATCTCCCATAGAAGTCACCCCCTCTCATGAAGAACAACTCCAAATTCAGCATTTCAGCCCCAGTCAAGCCACCATCTGCCCCACAGCCACAACTGGGGAGCAGTATTTAATCTCTTCAGTCATATTATCACATTAGATATTTTCCCCTTAGCTGCTTTATATTGAGCTTAATGGTATTTTATGGAAATGGACACAGGCAGCCACATACACATCAGTGTGAGGAACTGAGTCTGAACCTCCTCTGCTCTTTTTGCCCCCAAAACCAGAGGTATCTGATGCCTGAGTTAACAGAGATCTTCTCCACCTGGCAGCAGCAGGTCAAACATCCTTCCCTTGGGTAACTCATCTCATGGAAAAAAGCTAGAATTTAAGTTAGATCTTAACCTTTACCCAGGAAACTTGGCTGGCAATGCTAAGACTAAAAGCCACTGTTGATGTTTCAAAACCATTTTGTGAAATTCCTCAGAAGATTCGCTCCATCTAGGCTTAGATCCACCATCTGCAGCCCTAACAGGGAAATAATTAACTAATTGGTGCATAACTGGCTTCAACTGGCATTTCGTAGAGGAAGGTTGAACAAGCTGCAAACAATATTATGAGTGCTGATGATTTTGCGAGCTCCCTAGCTTGATTAAAAAGGGAAGAGCGACCCAGCATGGGTTGGTTTCTCACTGTGGATTGACTGGTTTAGATCCTTCGCAAGAGCAGAAGGTGCCTTGATGCTTTGGGAAGGGAAGCATTGATGCTTTTTGCCCTGCACGCTGACTCCAGCTCTGATCCGTAAAACAAAGAATTTCACAAGCAGTGCATATAAAGCAGCACCTTCCCACTGGGGAGCTGCTCAATCCTGGAGCCCTTGGAAAGAACCCAAGATGCCTCCAAACTGGCCCATCGGTGCAGCCTGTGGGGACGGCGCGTAGACCATCACCAACACAGCAGTGCCGAGGCAGACAGTCTGCTCGGTGCCACTGTAATCCCACCTCTAAGCAGGTGTGAAGGACCTCCCTTGGACAGAAGAGCGCTCCCTGGACACTTCATACCCCATCGGTGTGAGAGCCATGGTGACGACTTCATCCCTTCACTGCTGGCAGGGATTTTCCTAGTCCCAGGCTTCAGTCTCTACCTACTTCCACAAGCTACCCAAACAATCCCATTATCATGTTTTTTCCCGCTTAAATCCACGCTTCATTTCCCAAAAGTGTCTCTTCAGGTCTGGCCCATGTAACTGGGTCCTCTCACACCACCTCAGAGCTGTTTTAATGCAGGAGAACTAAAACCTGTGGTTTTGTTGGTCATAACAAGAACGATACATTCACACCACAGCTGGAACAGAACTGGAGCTAAGAGAGGAACTTATTTATAAAGGGAGAACGGGGTAGGAACATCTTCCAGCCTACATTAACTTATCCAGTGGAGCTTCCCAGAGCTGAGCCCGGCAACGTGCACAGGCAACGCCTGGCTTTAAGCTGCACAAAAACTTCAACAAAATCCCTGCCAGCAACACATGGATCCAGAACTAAGATGGTAATTAATAAGAAATGTTTTTCTACAAGCAGAATTGGCAATTAGTCAGAGGTAGCAGCATTGAAGAGTCTTTACGTAAATGCACTTGAAACCACCTGACAGTCCAGAGGGGCTCAGAAGCATCCAGTACAACCCAGCTCAAGAGGATCCCACACTGCCCTTAACTTCAGGGCTGTCATTGAACAGTCCTGCTGAAGGGCACGGGGAGAAACCATCATTCATAGAATATTTAATGTCAAGAAGTTCAGAGATGGAGCTAAAATCATCGCCAGTTCTGCTCTAAGTGCAGAAGACCCTTCCAAATGATTATTTTCTTCAGAACGGAGCTCTGCATCACTCTATGCCAATGCTCTGTGGGACACGTTGAGGACAGCGCCAGGTCTGCAGCTCAGGGCTGCAGGATCCTGACACTTAGCACTTTATGCAAACAACCACCTTAAGGACGGTCGTCGGGTTTTGTTCTTAGCTAATACGTTCTCAGCATTAGCAACAAAATTAGAGAGGAGGCTATTTTAGATGTTGCATTAATGTGTTTCAAAGCTTTGAAAAGCGGTGGGGATTTCTTGCCGGAGTGCTGCAACCCAAGGGCAGCCAGCAATTACATTTCAGTGACGAGGCTGTCAATAACTGAGCGATGGGCAGAGTGGGCCCATCTAGTCCCTCCGTGCTCTCCTGCGCTGACTCTTGCACAATGTGTTTTCCAAGGCTGCAGATCAGCTCTGTACGAGCTGGACCAGCCTGAGAGACACCAAAGAGCGTTGCAGGTCCATCACTGTCCATGGCCTAGGTAACGCAGACAGCTTTGTCCTTGCTGCCTCTTGCCTTGCACCTTTGGGGCCTTAGCAGATGCAAGATGATGACGAATTACTTTATTTCTCACGTCCTTAGGCTATAAAAAGAATCAATAAACTGGTAAAAAGACAACAGTGTCTTAGCCTGATGCAATTTAAGTCTGGATCCAGTACTCGTAAGAAAAGAAATCCCATGTCCCAGCATGTAACATCACATAGTGTTCTAGCTTCCTTGTGATTTCTTTCAAAAGTCTTGAAATGCCTGGGTTTATGAGATTTTTTTTTTTTTTAATTATCAGTCAAAATATTTGGGTTGTTCACAGGGACAAGAGCTATGTTTTGAGATGTGTTGCTAAGCTTCTGCTCAGCTGCCTCTGTTTCACTTTCTGCTCAGCAGAAGTGTTTTTCATGAGCACTTTTGCTCAAAGCTTCAACTTATCATGAGTCTTAGGTGACAACCATGTGATATGAGTCAAATGAGTGGGTGAAGGAATCGAATCAGGTGAAATTTGCACTTGCTTCCCTTCCTGGGAACGAGGAGGCCTTTGAGTCCTGGTAAATGAGCCATTTTGTGGGAAATCCTAAGGCTGGCCCTACTATTAGAAAGCAATTTTCCATTCCAGTGCTTCAGATGCTGATGTGCAGGATGAAGGACCTCAGCTTTCAGTTACGCTGTGTGTCCTGCAGAAGCCAGAACTACCTATTTCTTCTTGCCAATGAAAATTGGTGGGATCTACACCTGGTGTAGCCACTTCATGTGGCATGAGGTAGATAGGACCTGGAGCAAAGATGCTGTAAGGAGGGAGTCTCCACCTGTGGTCCCTCAGGAAACCTGAGCTTGACAAAGGTCCTCTGGCCATCCTAGAGATACCAGGCACGTTCACAATCCCATTTGAGCTCATTAACCAAAGCAGGTGACAGCACGTAAGATCCGATCTGGATTTGCTCCTGGCTCTTCAGTGGTGGATGATTTCTTCTGGTTCTTTAATGTTATTTTTGAACCGTGAGAATAATAAAAATGAAGGCTCTATTCCTGCCATTGACCTAGAAAAGTCTTTTGATTCCTTCCAGTGGGACTGCATTCAAATGGTGGAAACCTTAAAATTGGGTGTTTCGCTCCTTTGTGGGGGTGTAGCTGGTACATTTTCATTCCTTCTTTAAGATATGGCTGGTGAGGCTCACAAGACCCCCCAAGTCTGACATTTCTGCACTGGAGCATCTCTTACAGTACTTGCAATGCAGCACCCTCGACCTATCCCCAGTTTCAGGACTGCCACTTTTCAGCCTATGCTGCCAAATTTGTTACCCTTGCCATGGTGCTGGTATTGCAGCTGGCATCATTAACCCCATTTCATTAACTGATCTTCGTAATGGACTGAAAGACAAAAGGAAAAGCAGTCCTGAGACCACAGTGTGGCTGGGCCTCAGGAGGGCTGTTTTCAGTTCTACCCACCACAGACTTCCCGCGCGACTTTGGGAATCATCTCTCTTAGGTCTCTGGGTCTGCTTAAATTTGGGGCACCGTCTGCTTTTTGGCTTTACCTCTGCAGCAACCAGCATAACATCCCGCCACGCCAGCAAGGGAGCCTCCTGCACCCTCACAGCACGTCTGGCACGCGAGCGTTGAAGGCTCTCGTTCCTAGAACAGTGGAGATCAAGCAAGACTGCAAAGAATCAGGACTGCTTTCCCCTTGGAAATGGTTATCCGGCCCAAATTTGGGAGCTCCGAGTGCTGATCCAGGGGCTGGGGTGCATGGGCTGCGGGCGGATTAAACCAACAGCCTGTGGGCAGAGGCTCGAGGGACTGAGGCTGCTTCTGCAGCGGAGCCATCGGCCTCCTGTGCAGCCAGGGTGGCTCAGGGGCATCAAAGGGCTTCTGTTTGCTCCGTTTCCACCATCTCCTCGGTTCCTGCACCCTCCCGCTGGCCCAAACCAGGTTGTGTAGGGCAACCGAGGGGAGAGCAGGCCCCATCCCTGCTCCCCTGCAAGTTGTCGTGCAGCCCTCCAAGAAAAGCTCAGAGACCCTCAGCCTCGACACCCCCGTGTCTCCCTGTCCCACGGCAGGTCCGGGAGGGCGGATTCCCCTGTGGTGCAGGGTACAGGCGCCAGGGCAACACGACCCACGATCGTCATGGCAACCAGTGCTTTTGCCGGAACATAACAACCGGTGGCGCCCGCAGAGGTGCCCGTCAGTGATAGGGAGGGCTCATCCCGAGGAACTCGCGGCCGGAGAAGGAGCCTGGGGCTGGGTGGCGGCCTGAGGGCGTCGCGGCTCCGGGGAGCGCGGCTGGGGGCTGCAGCGCTGCCCGCGCGATCCTGCAGGGAATTGCCTTAGGAGTGCCTAAGGGGGAACAAAAAAGCAGCCGTGAAGGACTTAAAATAGTGGTATATAAAGCATGGCTGGCAGTACGAGGCTGACGGCAAAGCCAGAGTGCGATCCGGGCTCTGGTGAAGCCAAGGTGAGCACGGTGTCCAGGAAACCCCTCTGGATGGTGAAGATAGCGCTCTGGTTTCTCCATGTTGTTACGGGCCCCCAGGGTAAAAGGAACGAGCCCAGGAAATGATGCATCAAAAGTGTTGCCTGGAAAGCGGTCGGAAATGCATTTGCTGGGGAAATGCACAGGGAAATAAATGCGGGGGGTAATTCAGGACACAGCCTGGAAGAACAGCCCGTTAGGGACCTTCACCAGTCGCCCTTACAACCAGGTATTCGATACACACGTATGCAAAAACGGTGACAAGGAGGAAAGCTGAAAAAAACAGATCCCTGGATCTGAGTATCTGGAAGAAAATAGATAGAAAAGAGATTTCACTTCTCCTTCTGAAGGCCGCAGGATTAAACATACACGAGCAAGATGACCCTGAGTTTAAAAGAAGGCCCACTGAATTCAGAGCTGCGTGATATTACCATGAAACCCCCAAAGGTTTTGACTGAAATATCCATTTTCCTGATTGCTGCCCCCCAAAAAGGGCAGGCCATGAGCCCTGGGGTGGCTGTGGATGTGGGGAAAGCCTCTTGTCTCCGGTTCCCCACTGCAAAACGGGGATGTCTCCTCTCTCTCAGCCCTGTCGCAATGAATTCATTAAAAAATATGAGTTGCAGAGAGGGATGCGGTAATATCTTAGGCAGTGTTGTAATATGATGGGAAAAAATGAATAGGGTAAGATATTAGCAGTATGGATAGCAGAATTGGGTATCAAAATGCAATATCAGCCAAGCAGGGCTCACCCTTTGGGGCACCTCAACACTTTCCCCTTCAAAGGCCATAAATGACTTTATGGCAGAGGTCACCGTCACCCTGGCAGCTGCCACCAGAGATGGACCCAGATCCATCTCAGAAGAAGAAAACTCTAAAATAAAAGGAGCGATTGCCCAGAAAAGGCAAAAAGTGGAGGAGCAGGACCAGGCAGAGCATCCGTCTCCTGTAGGAAAGCAAAGCAAATGTCCTCAAATGTGTCTGTAAGTGGAAAACTGCAGGAAGAAAGCATCTGTTACTCCATGGAAGTCTCAGCTCCCAAATATGTCCAAATATTTAACCCTGATGCTCTCCAAGGCTTCCACAAGGAGGGTTGTGCTCAGTGGAACAAGAGGCAGAGCAAACTGAAGTACATGTTTAAAATGAGATTTAAGCGGGATTATTTTGACATCTTTATCAATTAATAAGCAGCAGGAAGGTTCATTGGGCAAAACTGAATTAGGGGAAGTGTTTTCCTCATATCGCAGGACATTCAACCACTCTGCTTTGGTAATGGATGGGGCAGGGAACCGGCGGCAGGAGCGGTAATTTCAGAGTTATGCTATAGATATGGAGGGATACAGAAATGAGCCCTACCCTAGAGCACTGACTATGAACAACGCGAGGTGGAAGAATAACAGACTAGATTTGCTGCACAAATAGTGAATTCCCTTGCAACAGGTTGGGCTTTTGCAGAAACGGCGAGATTTTAAAGGAAAGAGTTAACTAGGACCGGGCAAGCATTGCAAAAGGTCTGCTGGGAGTTTTGAACTGCTTTCCCCATGCGTTTCACTCCTTGCAAACATTCAAGAATTCGGGGTGTTGCTGAAAATCTCTGGCTGGCACAAGTGCCACCAAATATCCCTGTGTACCAGTAGCTGTGTCAGATACCTGATTCTAAGTAAAAATATCCAGGCAGGCAGGAAACAAAGCACAATATCCCCATGTCTCATCTAAGGCTCTTGCATATCATGAGCTGGATACTTAAAATTAACGTATTGCAAAAGAATCAGAGAGAAAATGTCAGACATTGGTAATGGTAATGTCTTACAACGGTAAGACATTATTTTTAGATTACATTTAAATCCAAGAAAATCACAATTTCTTTAAATACAATCAGATCAAAAAATAGTAACAAAAGCAAAATACAGCACATTGTTTTGGAGGAACCTCATTTTACACAGGGTGTCCAAGTTGCTGCCGAACCCCTCGCAGATTTTTGAGCCCTGCTGGTCTCCCAGCACCTGTGGGTTTGGGCTCTGAAAACCTCGGCCTCCGAGAGCCCCCAGCTCCGCAGTGGGAAAACTCGAGGCCCAGAGACCTCTCTAGATGAGCTTGCCTGGAGCTGGAGCCACAAGAGATGAGGGTGACGTTCGTTTTGGAAACAACACCCACTACCCACTTCCAAAACCCTTGTTTTCTAAGTGTTCGTTTTCTTTTCTTCCTCTTTTTTTTTTTTTCCAGGTTGCCTGACGTCTGAAGTGATCAAAGTTTCCCACGAACCGCAGCTGCTGAGATTCGGATAAATATAGCCGGGATGCTCGGCAGGCGCTTGTTTTCCGCAGGTTGCAACCGTGCAGGTGAGACCTACTTCTCTGGGGAAGGGGGAAACTTCTCGTTCCCACATGCTCCAGCAAGGGGAGCACAACAAGAAGCAGAGCCTGGGGCTGGGGGATCCAGCCCTGCTCCAGAGCCATGGTGAGACCCACACGCAAGCGTTGGGAGGCAGAGCAGCCCCGTCCCGTCCTCTCCTCACCCGTCTGCTCAGCCCAGCACCATCAGTTTTGGCCTTCCCATAAGCCCGCACATATCCGTGCCCATCACTTTGCACATCTGCAGTGTCTGAAGCCCTTCAGCACGTTTCCCCAAAGCAAAATGATTAGCGATGGGCTCCCATCCACCCGGATCTCGCAGGGCTGCTGAACAACGCAGAGCGATGTTTGTTTTTACCTCTCCGTGCCTGAGCTTGGGCTTTGCTGCGAGGCCAAGGCTTCCTGGCCTTGGAAATGCGAAAGATGGTTTTCTTTGCATTTTTCTTTGCTTTGAGACAGTTTTCTGCTTCTTTTTACCCTCACGTTGCTGCTTGCAGAAGCAGCCTTCAAAATTTGAACGCTTTGCAAGTGATGGAGGATGAGAAAATGCTGCTGTTCACAGATCCCTTGCCATCTTTCCAAGGCAGCTCAGAAATACTCAGTGAACATCAAAACACCCATGTGACCATGAGGGGAAAGGAAAAGGCAGCAGAGATTTGTCTGAGTGGCTTCAGGAAACAACAAAAGACTCAAAATAGTCATGAGGGAAGATGACTTCAAGCCAGGAATTAAAGGGGTGAGGCTTTCTGGTGCATCCATCACTTTGAAGACCCAAAGGGTGCTAGCGATCTAAAAGAGGAGAAGCACTAGCCAAGCACCTTGAGAAATTGGCCCCCAAAGGGGTTTCCCCCCTCATCCTATGTTTTGTGCAAGCAGGAGGTAATTGCAAAGAGCAGCATGTATTTTGGGAATCATCGCTTTAAGTCTCTGCTTGGTTTCCCCTTATCCAACACGTGTTTCCATGGAAGCAGAGGAGGGGACGGGCAGCCTGCGGCTGCAAATCAGAGCCGATTTCGCTGCCTGCTCCTGAGTCTGAAGAGACAAATGGATCATTAAAAATAAAAGAAAATCGAAAAAAAAAAAAAAAAAGCGCCTTTTGACGGTAGATATCTGATACTCAGGGTTGCACTGGGGTTTTTAGGGCCCAGGAACTAAATGCATTGCAGCTGAAGGTAGCTGAGCTCGGGCTCGTTCTCAGAGCAGCTGGGTGTTGTGCCCAATAAGATGATTCTTGCTCTTTTGTTGATCACATCGGCGTAGTGACTGTGTGAGTAGAGAGAATGGCAGCACAGCACACAAAGGGAGTTATATAAATGGATTTTTTTTTTTTCAGCATGCTTCAGAGGAGAGTGTTGCAGAGATAGACTGAAATAATGACTTGCCTTGCTGAAAAATGAAGGGTTTATTCGTCGTGGCGAACCTGGTGCTGCTCTCAGGGCTCCGCTGCCTGAAGTCAGTCTTATTAACAAGTCCCTGGAGCAGAAACTCTCTGTGCAGGACTATAAGCTTAAACACAAAGTTACCTTATTAGCCAGTATCTTTAGGCTGAACTATATTCAAACACTATATCCAGGTCCTAGCAGTTTGCAAGCCCATTGCCAATTGACTTCTTGCCACGGAGCCAGAGACAGAATCACAGAGTCACAGAATGGTTGAGGTTGGAAGGGACCTCTAGAGATCACCCAGTCCAGCCCCCTGCTCCAGCAGGGACACCCAGAGCACGGGGCACAGGGCGGCACCCAGGCAGGGCTGGAAGATCTCCAGAGCAGGAGCCTGCACAGCCTCTCTGGGCAGCCTGTGCCAGGGCTCTGGCACCCGCACAGCAAAGAGGTTCTTCCTCACATGGAGGTGGCACTGCCTGTGTTGCAACTTGTGTCCATTACCCCTTGTCCTGTCACTGGCCACCACCGAGAAGAGTCTGGCCCCGTCCTCCCTACATTCTCCTTAGGGAAGAGCTGCTTTTTACTCAAAACGTTGCAGCCAGCACCTCGAAGGCAGCTGCTCTGCCCAGCTGTTTTGGAGCTGAACCTACCGAAGCCCCTTGCCCTCACACCCACCAACGTAGCAGGGCCATTCTGCGCGTGGCAGGAACTTGAGCAAACAAAATCTGTCCCACATTCGCCCCGCTGCAGAGGAAAACGTGCCTGTTTTCTAGCGGTCTGGCATCTCCCAAGAGGCAGCAGGATTTCTCACCAGTTTTGTTTTTCCTTTCTAGGGCACTAGGGGGAAAAAATAGGTTCACTAACGAAAACTAGCAATTACAAAAGATATTTGCAGACCCAGTTGAGAGGGAAAAGCAGCTTGAATTTTCACTGCTGGTGAGATTTCCTCCGTGCAGCTCTGTGAAATGGATTGGGAGCTGTTGATTACAGCTGCCCTAATGCTGAATTTCCGACTACTGTGGTCAATACTGTATTGACTACTGATACCCATGGTCTAACAATACTCCATGTGAATCTATTGCTTAAGTTTAGCAGAAGACTTTCAGGAGGGAAGCAGCAAAGATGGAGAAAAAGGGTCAAATCAACTGGAATTGGTCAGCTACAACATCCAAACGCGAAAAGATAGGAGATGAGAATAAATCTAACTGGGGAACACAAAAGGATTTAGCTTTGATTTCCTACTGGCTCTAGGGAAGAGGTGATTGCAAAGGGGGACTAACTCCAGTAACAACTGCAATGTTTAAGGTTACCTCAAGGCAAAAGCAAGATTTTTGGTAGGACAGCTGTGGAGAGGTCTGATGAGCACACAGTTAACTCCAGGCCAAAAAATCTCAACAAGCAAATGGCCAATATTAGCAAAAGTCACATTCTTGTCTTTTCTATTCTGAAATTCATTGCTAAAACAAAACAGGTTTTAAGGCAGCAGACCTGGATAGGGCAGACCCCTACATAAATACCTCTGTACCCAGAATGGAGGCACAGGCTCCAGTGCTGCCACAGCACAGAAGGAACCACAGGAAGCAGGGCAATCTTGGGCTGGTTTTCACCTCTTTCTTCTTTTTCACCTTACTTTTTTTCCTTCATTTCACCAACTGTGATGATCCTGGATTTGTTTCTTTGTTTTTTCTTTTTTTAATACAGATATCAAATCACCAGAGTGGCTTGTGCGTTAGTTCTACACAGGCCATTGAGGAGCAAGCCACTGACCATCCAGTCCACTCACACCTACAGCCTGAAGGTGAAAAGCTCAGCAGCCCCTTCCCCACCCTGAGCGCACGAGGACACAGCTCTTAAAGATCTGCAGATGTGCAGCTCAGCAAGGCGAGGACAATGTTCCTAAACCCATGGACCAAATACGAATGAACCATGACGAGCAGAAAATCAGTGCAGGTGAGTTTGGGGGATAGCAGAAAAACATCTGCTGCCAGCCAGTGCAGGAGATTGATTTGCAGAGTCACATAGTGGAGGACACTAGGCAGGAAGCAGCCAAAATGCATTAGAAATTGGCTCAGGGAGGAGCAAACAGTCAATAAAATCAGACTGAGTGGCCAAGAGAGGAGGAAGGAGGAGGCTATGAGGGTAGTTAGCACCAGAGCCACGGGTGTTTACCTCGTGCTGCGTATCAGTGACCTTGAGAATGATGCCATTATCTAACGATGCCAAACTGTAGGAGGCACAGAACAAATTAATTACAAATGGTAGATTAGGCTTACGGTCTGATAAGCAGCTCACGGAGTTCAATGGAGAGAAGTTTTAATGGGATTAAATGACAAAGCCATCACTTAGACGAAAGCATTAAACAGGCTACAGACTTGGAGGAAGAACTGGGGGCGAACGCAGAGAACTATTAAAACCATCTGTGTTATTAAAGAGAAGAGTAAACCATGCCTGTGCCTCCCGAGCAAAACAGGGATGAGAGTCAGACGTGCTGGCCCTGCTGGTGGAAACTCTTGCGTTGAACACAACATGTGCAGAGCGTTGAGTCCATTTCATGGGGAAGTCCACGGTGCATAGCAAGGAAAAACCCAGTACACGTCCAGGAGGAACTTGGGGAGCAGTGGGCTCTGAGCAGACCCCATCACCCTCCCATACTCATGGCTCACCCCAGAGAAGGTGTCACCCAGCACGCTCCGATGGGACGCTGGTCTCAAAGAGCCATGGCGGCTGTTGTATCCCTAGGGCTGCTCCACACGTTGCCCAGAACTGGCGGTGGGGGGATCTAGCAGTGGGCCACCCACCTGGGGGACGTGTTTTATACAGACGTCTAGGAGAGGGAAATCCATCGGAAAGATTTTATTTTTGAGAGAAGAGCAGATGTACTCAACCAAGGGGATGGACGGACTGAAAAAAAAGAGTGCACAACAGGTGAACCAAACTTGACCCTCAGCCAGCACAAAATGGTGAGACTTGTTGATCTCACACATGAAACCGTCCTGCTTAGATTGAAATTCATACCGCATACTCTCCGAGGAGAGGAACGTTACTGTGTGCTTGCGTATCAGCTAACACAATGTCCTGATCTTGACGGGGCCTCCAGACACTGCAACTGAAATAATATCTAAAACAATAATCAGCATAGAGCTTTTTTTTTTTTTTCTCTTGTGAAATCAGGGAGCACTTTGTGCATGTTAAGAAACATGTCTAGCAATTCAGTCTTTCAAAGTCATCTGCTATTCCCCTGATTTCTCTTGTAATTTAGATTATCCAAATGCTGATCCTTTGGGGCCCTCCCAGAATACAGAATTTCAGCAAATATTTACATCCTCTTCCTTCCTATTGTGGTTTGAAACATGCTGAGGGAATGCATGGGGTTACCTCAGCTTTTTGCAGATTTGTGACTTTGTCACAGCAAAACTGAAATCCTGCAGGTGCAGAAGGTGAGAGAGTACTGCATTCGCACCTTTCCCAAAAGACTGACACTTCCCTAGCTAAATCTTGTTAACATTAAAATAAATAAATAAATAAATAAATAAATAAATAAATAAATAAATAAATAAATAAAATTCCATGGAAGAATCTTTTTCAGTGATCCAAGTTTTTCAAATAGGTTTCCAACTTCTGCTGTCAGGATTAACTGCAAAGAACTAACAGGCACTGAGTTCATCCATTTCTTATGGTTTCTCACTGAGGAAGGGAGACCAATGGAAAAATGAGACTGAATATTCATAACCTTCCATCTACTGACAAGATACAACACCCATCAGATATTCTGGAGTTCTCACAGAGGCGCAAATCCCAAATTTGGGGTGGAAGGAAAGTAACTTGATCCTGGGAAAATGCAAGCTTCTGAGGTTTAGAGTTCATTTGTGCATGCTTCCTTCCAGCTCACAGTTCTGGCTGCCCAGGCAAGACTCAAACCAGAGCCCAGCCAGGGCTCTGAGCCTGTGGACCAGGCTCATCCTTTGGGCTTGCCCCATGCAGCATCAAGCGCCTGTTGCGTGGCCACAGCTCACCCCAACTGCAGCACACTGAATGATGCACAAGCAAATACAAGTGCTCACACTGTCCCCAGGAACAGGTTCAAATCTTAACCCTGCTGAACGTGAGGCTTTGGTTCCTTCCCCCAAAGGACACATACAACATGGACAGGTCTGCTGACACTTTCTGTGGTCCCTGAAATGTCCCTCTGTTTCTGTGGGCTTTGAAGTGGTTAATTCTCATCCTTGGTAGGGAGAGAGGTTGGGATAAGACCTGCAAACCACTACCCAGACTGGTAGGGGAAAGGGGCCTGGGAAAGGAACTGAAACAGTTCATTGCAAAAAAACCCAACATTCAGGAATAGAAAAAAAAGCACGACACTTTTCAAAGGGATGAGAGGATGTTATGTGCTTTCTAGAGAGATGCGACTGACAGGAGCTAATCCTTGAGACTTCATGACTTCTCATTGCATCTCAGCTGCCTCTGGCCTCGAACACCTCCTGCATGCCCTGCTGCTGGCTGGGATACCCCTCCTCAAAGGGAAGGTCTCCCATAGACCTGTGAGCTACCAGGGTGTCCAAAAGCACCACCAGAGAGTTCTGCCCAAGTGTCTGCCAAAGGACGCAGCCTTGGGAAGAGCCACGGGCTTGTCCTTGTGAAGGGCTTGCACCAGCAGCACGCAGGGGACTCTTAAGGAATGGGACCCTGGATCAGATCCTTAAATCTGTGACACTTGGGCATTTGGCCGTTGTTTGAAATTCACCTTCCAGTGCCCTCATTTATTTCCTTCTGCAAAGTCAGTTTGCCCAGCCAGCTCGATGAATAATTCAGCACCATTAAGCATTTTTTCAAAGCAGCTTTGGCACTTAGCAGGATCGGTTCTTTGGCTCTTTTCTCCATTTAAGTTTCGTTGCAACATAATCTCCCCTTCACTGCTGCTCGTGGAGCAGGAGCTATAAACGGAAAGCCCATCGCCGCAGCTACACGGAAGCGCCCATGGAAATGGTCAATACATGTGCCCTTGCTCGCCATTGCTCTGAGCAACAAGGAAACCCATTTTCTTGGTACAGAGATCTACAAGATGTAAAGGTCAATAACCAGGCACTAAGGATCACTTCACAGGCCGATCATTTCAAGACATGCCCATCATTTCCCAGCTCTGTTGTGTACTCCTGGTGTTGTCTGATGGAAGCCAATTCATCTCACTCAATTAATTAATCATATAATAAATTAGTGAGTCTCGCTTAGCCCCTCGCTCACCAGCTTTCCAAGGCAAAAGGGCTATAAATCTTAAGATGAGCATGCCTCTGTTTCACCTACCTATCTGTAACACAAAGATAACATCAGCTCCTTTCTCGCTGTGTGCGGAAGGTTGGACTGCTACACTCTACCATCCTGCAGTGCTGCGAAGACTGAGGCCTTGAGCATGGACAAAACATGTTACCTTAACAGTGTTATTACTGAGACTGAGCCATCTTCACTTCAACCCCCAGAGATCACGCTTCCCAGACCCTTCTCCTGCAAGGAATCGGGGCTGTTTCTCCGGGATGCCCAGCATTACTGCACATGCATCTTCTGACCAAATTTGTACATGCAATTAGCATGTCTGAGAGCACCACGCAGCACTCAGCACATTCTATCCAGCTGCAATGACCGTCTGTGAAAATAATACCTGCAGGTGAGTGCTCATTTCAGAAGGCAGAATCACCACCATGGTTTTTATTGAATCTCTCTCTTTACGACTCCCCGCTTGGAACACTAAACCTTTAGCTCTTGGCTAAAGTTGTACCTAGTCCTGCTGTTTCAGCAGCTGCTGCAGCAGCTTCAGCACAGGCGTATGAGATGAGCAACAAATACAGCCTATTCCCTTCTCCCCAGAACTGACCTCCGTGCTTTGGAAAAGCTCTTGCACTTGACCTGAGCAAGGAAGTGCAGCTGCTTTTGTTTCAATGGTGCATTAGCCCTCAAAGCAACCTTCACAAATCTCGACTATTAATCTCCACTAGCTTTTCTATAAGCTCAAGTATCCTGTTCCTTGCTGGTTGCCCAGATACAGACCTTGTTTTGTGGATGTTATCAGCTTTTCATTAGGATGTATGCAGTAATGTCCCCTTGCCTCTCTAAGGAACAGGCAGTATTTCTAAAAGCGATGGCTCAGAAAACCCTATTTAAATGATGTCTGCCTCTGCTGACAGCACTCAGTGAGCCCGTATAGATCAAACCTTGGGAATCTGCATTTTTTTTGTCCCTTAAGTTCTGCAATCTCATTGCACCTTGTATTCAAAGGCAGGAAAAAAAAATCCATTCTGTTCATTTGTACAAAGTCGGCAGCTCCAGCGTGTTCGCAGCTCTCTAAAGAAAGGATGTAGCAACATCAAAAGCTGTTTCACTGATAAATTAGTCTTCGGGATCTGGTTTGAAAGGGGACCACCTTTACCAAGGTCCCTATTTCAGATGGCAATTCTTACAGTCCAACGCTTAAGTCAAACCCTTAAGGCAAGCAGGCAGCAGGATGGCACTTTTGCTGCCTCAAGAGCCTTCCCACTCCCTAATACATGTTTTTTTTTTTTTTTTTTTTGAAAAGTAACACTGGTTATTTGTGTTCTTTTTCTTCTTCTTGATCACCTGTAACTTGCTCCTCTCAAGTTACCCCGGCTCTAGGGGACTTCTGAGGTCACATCTCACTGCAGTGAACTCTCATGAACTGAGTGGTAGATTATATGGATTATTTCCCCATGAACCATGAGTAAACTTGCAACAGAAGATCCATGTTACAAAAGACTGATATGAGGAGCTGAGGAGCACAAGCTCCAGCACCAGCTGAAGCCTCTGGCAGAGACTGACTCCAAATAAAATGGTTTATATGTGGTACCAAAGCACTTTCAGTGCACAGATGTAGACCAAAGAAGAAGATGATGCAAAGAAGATTGATCCTAAATGAAGCTTCTCAGAAAGCAAAAGGCCTTTGACCTAGGCCTCCCCAACTGGCAGAGCTTTTCCCTTTGAAATAGTCAAATAGAAATTTTCCCTTTGAAATGGTATAAAACAGCTTTCAAAACACTAATCCTTCATGTCCTGCATGCAGGAAATGAATTCTCAGCTCTCCTGAATGGAGAAATGCGTTTCAGAAGCAGGAAGATCTTCGCATGCCTAATTTTTTGTTTTGTTTTTCAGCAATGCTCAGATAGAGCCTCTCAAACATGTAACACTTTAGAAAATTATCATCATGCCAAAATGACAAAACAAAATTTTCATCACTCAAGCTGATCTAAACAACCTTGACATCACCAAATGTCCACCATGGTCAGGCTAACATCTGACAGACAAAGCAAAGCAGAAGATTGTGGCCATCCAGACTATTACTCCATCTCTCACACTCAGCTTCAGATAAATCAACTTGACTTCTTATTTTAGCCTTTTTTTTTTTTTTTCCCTCCATACTTGTGTTCCTCACACACAAATGAAATGCTGTGAAAGCAAAACATGGAATGACCTTATTCATGGCTAGGCTTTCTTATAGTTCCCATATAGCCACCAAGTTGCTGTCAGAGCCAGAGGGAAAACGGAGGAAGTTTCTCTGCAGAAAATGGGGAAAACTGGGTAGAGGATAAGAGAGTTAGCAAAAAAACTGCAAAAGAACCAAGAGAAATAAAAAAATAGTAATCAAGATAAGGTTGAGACTTACAATAACAAAAATATCAGACATTGTTTTTTCTTTAGCTGAAAAAAAAAGCCGTTTGAATTGTAGGATCATTGTGTGCCTCTTGTTTTCTGTGTTTCTCTGGATTCACATAAGCATAGCAGCCTCCCCCAAAAAACTTTAAAAAAACCTTTTGTTTTCAGCAAATATTATTTGTCAAAGACAACAACAGTTTCAGAAATCAAGGGAAAACATTGGTAAAATCAATACCCCCTTCCAGATTTTATTCCCAGTGGTGGGGAGCTCCCATCACACATCCCAGATCCAAGACTGCAAATCAGGCCACTCTTTAACCTCATGCAGGCTACCAGATAAACAACATAATTCAAGGAAATCTATATTCTTCCTAGTATCCGAAGGTGTTGAGGGGAAAGGTACCCCAATGTAGGCTTAAGTCCTTCTGTTCAGTCAAAAACCCAGGCTGAGGTGTTCAAAAGTTTGTCTTTCACCTCTCATTGAGAACTGATGGCTCATTCTATAGCATCAGACCTTAATCATAAAATTTAATCTATCCTGAAATGAGCCCAAACTCTCGGTTTGAATTGACTCAAAATCCATGATTCCCAACTCAGAGAGCATTCCAGTGGTTCAGAATCAGTATTTCTGGCAAGTAGACAAACAAAATTGCCCCAAAGTTCCCTGAAAAACGCTACATTTACTACAATTTTTCATTAGCTGCCAACACTTTCTTTCAATAAAATCAAAAAGGTTAACTTTGATTTTTCCTTCTCCAAATTCATGTTATAAACTTCACAAACCACCTTCAGAGCTAAAAGCATGAATTATTATGGAGAAAGCTCTTTGGCACCATTTGGAAAATAGCCTTGTTGATGGCATAATTTTGCCCCTTGCTGATATACAGAAGGCTTTTTCTTCTTTTTTTTTCTGTATGCCCAGAATAAATGTCTCTTCTTACTGCCTATTGTGTCAGCCACCAAAGAGCAATCAATAAATATTAGATTTCTGTGTCAATAACAAATCTCTGGGGTCTTCCTTAATTACCCAGGCAAAGCATCACTATGTCAAGGCAACTAGGAAAAAAAAAAAAAAAATCACTTGTTTTTTTCCAGACCAGATTGTCATTGCCACAGCCATGATAAGAAAGCAAGTTGGCCTTAAAAAAAAATCCGCTCGCACAAAAGCTGAGTCATCGATCACTGTTGCTGAGACGCACTGAATGGGGCACAGTATCAAGATTTTAGCTTCCAAAATATGCCTGAGTTGTCAGCAATTCTTTGCCTTTTTTTTTTCTCTCTAAATGAACAGGAAAAGCAAAAAAATAAAGTGAAAAGTTTGCAAGCAGGGTGGCTCTCTCCTTGCAGCCAGCAGGGAGGGGCAGTATGCACAAAACCTTCTTTAGACCCATTCTCAGTAAGTTTCTGTTTGCATGCAGATATCTACCGACTTGCTGCACTTGGCATAGACATTGTCCTTCATGGCTTAACAGGCTTGGATATTTAAAACATTTTACATAACACTCTGGCTTCTGTGTATAATCAAACAAGAACCTCTGTTCTATTTTTCACCAGTCAGGATATAATCGACAGAAACATTTAGACCTCACCCTGTGTCACATCTACCAGAAATGTCTATAAATTTGTTTCTGAGCTCTCTGGCTTGACATGAGACTTTAGAGGCAGTCCTTTGCTCTTAAAGGGAAGACACAAGAAATCGGAAGGATAAGGCCTATAAATTTTTATAGCTGCTGTACTTAGCTCACACACAGGCAACGGGATCGGTAGCAGCCCCGAGAGAAGATGCACAATCATCCTACATTAAGGCACACAAAGTTTTAAAGCCCCTCTGAAGCATCAGCCACTGCATGGGCTCCAGGTGCTTTGATGTCTCTATTTGGACTTGCCCAACAAGTGGAGAGCAGTTTTCCTGAGCGCAATCCAAAATCAGTGGAGGGGACAGATGCTGAAATGGGTCACAACGTTCAGGCTATGGAAACACAAGCTGAGATTCAAATGGCTTGGGACTTATTGAGACATTTCTGAAGGTCACTTCAAGGAGATGCGTTGGTGTATATGGATTGCACAGATCAGTAAAGGGTATCACTGCTCCTGGCAGTTACTCATCCCAGTGAGTGGCAGAGAAGAAAAGCTGCCATCTGGTTTGCACACAACATATGTGAGTGTGTGTGTGCACAAGAGAGTCATTAAATGGGGGAGAAGGTGTACAAGGAGCCCAAGGACCCCTTCCTCTCACATGGAAGGAAGCTCATGCAAACCATCATTCATAACTTAAATTACAGTAGCTGGAGTATCTAGGACCACACTGTCTTGGCCATTCAAAAGTGTCCAGCATAAGACCCTAGGAAAGGAGGTGAATGTGCGTCACCTGAGGATCCCTGTCATCACAGCTTGATGCTTCTGTCCCATCGCATGTTCAGAGTCACCTTTTTGACTCTTTGAATGGGAGCAAAAGCAGAATCACAAGACAGATGGAATTCAAGAAGCCTTTGAGAGGAAAAACCTCCCACAAGATCCAGAAATTACCAAAGAAACATGAATTCCTGATATAGAAATATTAAGACTGAGGAAATCACCACTTACTCCTAGCTGCCTGCCACAGACACTTTCATTAAATCTGCCCTCTTTTTTTTTCTTCACTTTTTATGCAATTGGCCTTTTTTTTTTTTTCTCATAATTTTGGGTTATTAGGCCACAAAGCCAAAGAAGCACCAGAGCAGGGAGACAAGAGCAAGCCGCCTTCTCTCCTACCCACTGCCTAAGTCCTAAAATCACCCCCAACCTCATGCCAGGCCACTCAAATAGAGGTATGGAAAGACAAAATAGGCCTGGCCAACAGACCAATTGCCAGTGCTGCAGGCTGGCCTAGGTTTAGCAGTGAAGGTGTCATTTCTTCCCCTAAGACTCTCTCTAGTTGAGCTGTTTCACTGGTTTGCACCTGGGAGTGCAAGTTCAGCATTCCTGACCAGGAAGTCAGTCCAGTCCCTAGAAACAGGCAAATTTAACATGATAAATTCATTTTTTTTTCCCACTGGGTTTCCCCAAGCTTTCTGAAATTTCTCCATGCATGTCATCTTGCAGAAAATTAACCCAAAGTCAAGTAAATCAAAGGAAGGAAGCGAGGGCTAGCTCAGCCTGCTGCAAAAGTCTGGGCAGATGTTTGCAGCAAAATGGAAGAGAAGCCTCTTACAGCAACAAAGCTGGAGTGGGATCCGTAGGGGCCATCATACCTGTCCATACAGGTAAGTAACCCTTTGTGAGTCTGGGGAGAGCCCCTATGTGAGCACTGTCTCCAATTTTCTTCAAGAAGGGTTTTAACTGCAGTGGAAAGAGCTGAGAGAGCAGTGAGAGGCCTCACAGGGTCGGAAAAGGTGACTAGGAGTCATTCAAATTGAAGAACAGAAGGCTGAAGAGAGAATGACAACCATTTTGTGATTAGGGTGCCAGAGCCCTGGCACAGGCTGCCCAGAGAGGCTGTGCAGGCTCCTTCTCTGGAGATCTTCCAACCCCGCCTGGGTGCCACCCTGTGCCCCGTGCCCTGGGTGTCCCTGCTGGAGCAGGGGGTGGGACTGAATGATCTCTGGAGGTCCCTTCCAACCTCAACCATTCTGTGATTCTGTGATTTTGATAGACACCCAAGAGCTGCAGAAGGAGATGTGGACAGAGGCCTTTCCAAACAAGTGACAAGCATCTGTCAAGAACAATTTACTGCTGATCCTGGCCGTAGGCCAGCAGATGAGGTCTCCGGATCTTGCAAAGTCTCTGGCAGCCCATGGCTGCTCCATGAGGTTATCTTGTGTGGCGGCTTTTCTGTACCTAACTCTTCTTGCTCTCCTAAAGCTCCTGGCACTGAGATGGCTCTGGGAACCCAATTGGATTCACAGGATTTGCTATCAGCTGCATACCAACCTCTGCCTTTGCCCAGAAGATGGGCATTTTGATGAAGCTCTGAGCAACTTGATGTAACCACTTTGAGCAAGGGGTAGAACCAGTCTTCCAGAAGTCCCTTCTGACCTAAATTCTTCCACATGGGAAGCAGCACACAGAGATTCACTAATCTGCTTCATACCAAAGATTTCATACCAAAGCTAGGCTCAAATTCATGTGTTTACCTCTCTGGGCAGGCTGTCCAGGTGCAAACTGGGGCACAGCCTGCTCTAATCCAGGGCAGGAAGCCCCTCTCCATCACACCTTTTCCAAGGAGGGACTTTCCAAAGGATGCACAGCTACCAGAGCCCTATAAAAAGCAAACTGAGACAAGCAAGACAGATGGGGTGAAGTATGGAGGCACTTACAGCAGATGGCACTCATATATTAAACTAACATTACCTTATGCTTCCATCTCAGCCTGGCTTGCTGCTGGTTGCAGAGCCAGCCTGTTGAAAGCTTGCAGACAAGCGGTGAGCCTCATATTGCTAAATCCTGCCACCAAGCATCCGCCTCCTTGGAAAAATGCCCCACTAGCGTCTCCTCCAACAGCAGAGACATGCTAAGGTCATGGCAGACAACGTGACGCCCTAGAAAAACCATTCACAATAACCGAGGCCCCTCCCAGACCTCTATGGATAACACAATTCCCTTTCGAAACTGTGTTCAAGCAGCTTCTCCACGGCAAGGAGCAGAGGTAGACACAGAGTTTCGAGTGAAAAAGCCCACACTGCTCATGCTTGGCCACGTCAAACATCACTGTGTGATGACAGGGCTGCACAGGAGGTGCCAGGGAGGAAGGGAAAGCACTTGTGAGTACAGGGCTCCTTTTGGTGCCACCCCAAAGCTAGAAGTGATCCTGACTGTGGCTTGTGACACAGCCTAGGGGACATTAGGCTACCAAGTAGGTTTACGTGGCCACATGCTTAGATGCCCCCCATGTGTGTTTAGGGGCAGAGTGGCCATGAGTGTGCAGCAAGCACACACTCCTCTTCCAGGGTATCGAGGAGACTAAAGGTTTAAAAAGACCCAACAGAGGGTAGGTGAGTCGGGACACCTCACCGCAGAGTGATGCAGGACTGCGTGGCAGGAGAATGCGTTTTGTATGATGAATTTTATCTGAGCTGGAAACCCTGCTCGGAGCCTGGGCACTGCCGGTTGTGCCATCTAGCGTGTGGCTGACAGCACAGCCGCATGGCACCAGGGCGGGGGTTGCCTTTCCCTACCCTGAATTTTGCCAGGAAATAAAGGAAAAAGAAAATAAATGTAGAGGAGAACGATACACCCTGTAGGGCAGAAGTCAGTTAATGTAACGCCAGGGGTAACATTTACTGCTGAAGTGATAACAGCAGTGACAATTTATCTATTTTTCATTATTTGCAGCTAAAAATATCATGCGGAAACCACAGACAGAATTGTGTGGATGCAGTAACTGACCACCACAAACCATTGCTGGGATGGTACAGAACAGGGGCCTGGGGAAGGTTCAGAGACTAGGGGGTGCTTCCATACCTATCTATATTACACCTATCTCTATAACTCTGCTTTCACATCTAGGTTCAGAAACAACCCTCTCACCTAGTGAAATAAGTCTCAGGGCTGTGATATTTCCAGCAGAGACCCACGCTCTCCTCCCCTTCCTTCCCATTGCACATGACACTGCAGACAGATGATGGGAGGATGGCCAAGAGTCTGCAAGAGATGCCCACAGCAAACTTCATGCACATAGGCCTGGCCAGCCACTAAAAAAGGTCTGCAAGAATCAAGATGAAAACAAGAAACAAACAAAACAAGTCTCAGTGCAAAGCTGGTTGAAAAACAAAAATTCTACAAAAAGTCCTATAAATGCACATTTATACACTGCGAATTTCTTCTGGCTTCTTACAAACTACCTGCAGCAAAATGAGGCACTTCCTCAGGACAGCAGGTCCGTTCTGACCTTTCTGACATGTCTAACCCATGTGCAAGCCCAGCTGGTTACCTGGACATCACCAGAGCAGTGCAAAGTAAAGGATGGGAGAGGTTGTATTATGATTTTCCACAGTTTGTGAAAATGGGAACTACTGTAAGACAGGCACTTATTTTTTAGAACTCACCTAAAAATATACATTCCTTTTTACAGCTACTGGAAGAAATGAATCATTAATCAATTCTCTATGTGGTTTTATATATATATATACACACACACACACACACACACACACACACATATATATATATATACACATATAAAGAAAATTAAAGAAAAGAAAAATCATTTCAACCTCCTGCAGAGCAGGGCTCGAGCCCTGTTGTGTAGGGGTTGTGTCCCCCTCTGGGAGGAGATGGCAGGAGAGATGCGGGGTTGCTGGCAGCTGAGCAGCAAGTGTCTCGCTACGGCCCTGCCCTCGCTTTTCTCCCCGCTGGGACACAAGGAAATTGGCAGGTCACGGAGGCAGCAGCAACGCTGCTGTGCCAAAGCAGCGCACGTGTGACGGCGAGGAACCCGGCGGCTCTGATCTTGCAGAAGAGCGAGGCTGCTTCGTGGCCAAGGGCAGGGAACAGTTCCGCTCCTCCAAAACACGGTGGTTCCGCCAAGAAAAATGGAAGTAGGAAGCGACTGCCCGTTTCTATCATTGCCACTGGATGGCAACAGACATTAAGCAGAGACGTGGAGTTATCACTGCGCCACTTGCTGTGCTCCACATCGTTTTTGTGGGGGGGAACGACAGAGATTAGAGCAAAGCTGAGCAAAGCCCCCGAGGGATCTCCGAAGGAGTTATCCATGGGCCGACACGGCCAAGGGGTGCAAGGGGATTGGATCAAGTGCTGCAATGTCACAGAGCACAGCTTCTCCATCGATTCCACGGGCTGGGAGCTCTAAATCGATTCCATCTCAGCAGCCCAGGGCAAAGTCTCCTAACGAGCGCCCAAAGGGCATCATGAACTGGGGTAAAAGTCTTTCCAAGTAAATTCTACTGCTGCCTTACGAAACAGCGAACACCTGTAGGTGAAGCTGATGGCTGAGCACTTTTAAATGACATATGCCCAGCTACTAGCCCAGGAAATGATCTGACACTGGGTGTCAAAAGTACCGCCAGGTGCAGCCAACAGCTTCAACTGATGCAGAAATTTCCCAGGAATCTCCAGAAACACTGGGCCACGGCCGACCTCAGCTCACAGTGGGCATTACCGCAGGGATGGGGGGAGTTGACCCCCACCAGAGCACTGCGGATGTTACTCAAACCATCCTCATATGCTGACTTATTAATGATGTGCCACGGAGGTAGCGGGAAATGATGGAGGCAACATAAGCTGTTTCCACCGTTATTTCAGGGGGTTATTTTCAGTAGTGCTTGAAAGCCTTCCAGATTTCGCATGCCCGTGAGCCTGCCCGTAGCCCTCAGCTACTAAATAGTTTCATCCTGTTCGCATTACCTTCGTGATAGATGGTTATAATGAAAATAATTCCTTGTCCTAACCGGTGGTGAGCTGGTCATTTCCCTGACCACTAGTGAAGCTCCAGCCTGATGGAGCTTGATGAGTCCCAAGGGGAGGCTCTGGCTGTTTAATGTATCTCCCCATGCCAGTTCACCTTTGATGACTTGGAAACGCAGCTGAGGAGCTTCACACCGTCAATTCAGCCCCTTGGGAATTCTCCAAGTGAGGAACAACCCTCCTTTCCCACGTCAGGAGAGCCCCAACCTTCAGTGCCGAACCTCCAATACTCAACCTCCAATACAAAAACTTAACCGGCACCCAGACCCCAAGTGTCCCACAGTGGAACACCAGTGACTAGGAGGTGGTGTAAACTGGACCCTACTATACTATCATTCAAATTTTCATCCCTTGGGCCCACCCTCCTGTACTTAGGAATGATCTTAAAAAAAAAAAAAAAAAAAAAAAAACACTTTTCTTGCACTGATCTTTAAAGAGGTTTTGCATTTTTGCCTTTGTTTCCTTACTTCACTCAGGAACTCTGAAAGCAAACAATATCTTTCAAAAGCCTGGTAAAGCTAAGAGTCTTGCCTCATCACATGCCTCCAAGAGCTGAGGGTGTAAGTAGATCACAGTGTCCCACAAAAGTTATGGGCAAATTTACCTCAAATTCAAGCATCTTTACCAAAAATATCAATGTAATAACACTGATTTCTACCTTTTTACTAAAAAAACAAAGCAGATTTTATAACAGGTTGGCTGATCTCAGCAGACAGTTGCTTGATATGTAATTTAGGGACACACTTCTACACATTTCAGTCTCAGCGGCATTTTGGTTGGGCACCAGGACATCCCGAGGGAAAAAAGCACCTGCTGAAACAGTTCTCTGTGCATCAACCAGCTAACCAGAGCTGGTGCACATCCATCCTCGCCGGGACACAGCGAGGCAGCTGCTCGTGCACACGGGGCTTTTCCCTGACAACCACACAAGAACCAACCTCTGCTAGCATCAGTCTCAGTAACAACAGAAATTAAGTGAGAGGTAAAAGGCAACCTGAAAAATCTGAGTGTGCTCAAGGGGGCTGGATGCGCTCTGTGCACAGCTATGCCAGGCTCAGCCAAGTGGTGGCAAGGCGTTTGCTTCCTCAGATTAGGCTCTTCAAAGGTGCCCACATGGGCTGGAAGGGAGATCTCCCTCCGAGGGCAGCAGATCCCTCCAAAAGAGGAGCCTGCAAGGCAGAGTTAGGGATTTGCCAGCAAAGCCAGTTGATAAGAATATGTCTCTGCCTGTAAAAATTGCACTGGGAGCTGAAATCTCCAAGCCGGTGCGCAGAGATTTAGCTGGCCTGGAGATATTCTCCCCAAATCCAAGACCAAATCATGACTCTCTTGCCCAGCAGAGCATAGAGGATGCAGAGGACAGTTGGGACATGTCACAGACACTGCAGGGAAGATGCCTTGGGAACGGGGATTGTAACTTCCAAAAACTTAAACAGTTCATCTTTCAGGGTCTGGGCAGGGCCTAGACCAGTCCTGCAAAAGGGGAGTTTAGAAATGAGGAGAGGAATGTTTGGGGTCCATCCTGCCCACAAGAGAGCAGAGACATGTGCCAAGCAAGGTCGTGAGCCTGGAGAACCAGCACGAAAACACACGTAGGAGCAATAACCATGTGCTTCTTATTGATCCTATAAACACCACTAATTCCTCACCCCCAAAATAGCATTAATATCCACCTGCCTTACTGCACTGCAGATCTCGCAGCCCGCTCCTCAGCACATTGTGCTAGTGAAAGGTCTGGCTCTTCTCCTTACTCAATTTGCACGCCTGGGTTCCCAGCACTGGGTAAATCCGTTTGGAAAACGTGCCACGGAGCCCTGCCACCGCTCCAGGCCGTCGGGCGGGCACACGTGGGCGGAGGAAAAAGATGCTCTCTAAGAATCAGGCCTGGGGTTGCCTCCGCCTCCATCTCTATCCGCCCACCCTGCGGTTTGCAGGGCAGCAGCTGGGAGCTAAATTCCAAATGCCCAAGCTGTTCTTAAAATAATTAAATACACGCTTATATTACTCGCAAAACTGTGCACAGTGCCCTCCCCAAATTGCAAGAGAGGCGTCAGCACGGGCTGTCTGGTGGAGCAATAGCCTGGGATCCATCCTCCAAAATCTGATGTATTAATGGCTGAAATGGTCACATCTGATGATCGCAGCCCAAAGCCGAACATCTTCCCTACGCGGGAGCCACTTGGCTCTCCCGGAGGCAAACTGAGCAAGGGGTTTTTGGAAGGCTGCTGCCCATTGCAAGCTCCCTGCCAAGGCAGCCCGTGGCTGGAGCCGTGGAGCGCACACAAAACCCTCCTTATTATGGACGGGGGGTTCAGCCGGCTCCACAGTGACTCATTCAAGCTGCGCCAGGCGGCAGAAACAGCCAGAGCAACCAGCCCGGCCCCGCTCTGCCGTGAATGAGTCTTTTCTCCTACAGGCGTCCTCAAACGGGGGATTCCCGCGCAGGGCCAGCTCGCCCGCCGCACCGCGCTGCGGCGCAAGGCGAGGGACGTTTCACGGGAGGACCCGTCAACTGCTGCCACTCGGCCCCGGCGTCCCAGTGAGCCACGCGTCGAGGGGTCCCTGCTCGCTCCTGAAAACGGGGTGGCACCTCCGAGCAGGGTCTGCACGGTTAAGCCTTCGCAGCACCAAGCATGACCCGGACACCAGACAGGACCATCGAGCCTGAGCCCCTACGTTACCGTGAGCTAATCCCCCTCCTGCAATAGCTTCAGCTCCGGTTAGCGACGGGTCCCACGGGGTCCCGCACACCAGCACTGGGGCACCCGGTGTCACAGCTCCCACCTGTGCTACCCAAAGCTCCCCGGCTCCTGGCAGGAAAACATGGTCATTAGGAACACAAATGGCTACGTTTACCTTTCTGCTTGTTTAAAAACGGCAGCAGGGGTGAAGCCAAGGGACTTCTTTTGCCCGAGTCCTTGGGAGCCGCTTTGCTTTGGTTAACCACGGTTTCTTCAATGGGTTTCTGCAAGGTCACCCTCTCCTTCAGCTCCTCGGTGCTGACAGCCGAGGTGGGGGGCTCGGCGCCTGCTTTTGGCGCGGCAAAAGAGCATTTCAGGTAAGACGCGGAGTCCGCCAGGTTCTCCCTGTTCATCCTGCTCTCTGCCGCTTTACTTATGTCGTAGTCCAAGGGGTCGGCCCGCGAGCCGCTCTCCTCCTTGATGATGTCCATGACGAGGGGCTTCATGAGGGGCGAGTCGTGCTCCCTCTTGGGGCTCTCCTCGGAGGCCGAGGAGGCGTCGCACGACTCGATGATGAGCTCGCTGTCGAGCTCGGCCTCGCGCTCCTCGCGCAGGATGCTGTACTGGATGGAGGGGGAGGCGGGCGACGGCGGCGGGCCCCCCATGTGCCCGAAGGTCATGTAGTTGGAGTGCAGCGCCTCCTCGGCCGCCAGCGGGTCCTCCGACACCAGCTCGATCTCCGAGTCGCCGGACTCGGCGCTGCTGCCGTCGTGGTCGAGGGCCGA